>JARQTI010000388.1:6950-19579 GCA_030142655.1 Trachelus tabidus
TTCCGATAGTTTGTCGTTTTCAGTAGTTTTTAGAGTGAACCTCCCTAATTTTCAGATTTTTATTATTGTCTCCCAAAGCCAGGACCCCGCCGCATAAGAGCTGGCCCGGGTGTCCTTACGAAACAGCGGTGTAACTCTGGTTATGCCTGGCGCCCAATAATTTAGTATTTCAGTAATTATTTCTCGCGGAGCCATTTATTTGTGCATCACCATTAAACAGTGTCGTCACAATATATATGGCTCGCGGAACCTAACTGTAGAAACATCTGAAACTCCCTCAATTTTGAACCGATCAACCTGAAGTTTTCAGAGAATATTCTTAATCGGTTATATTATAAGAATCCGTCGAAAACGAAAAATCGATTTTTTCAAAAATTTCAACTAGATGTAAGCCTTTAATATGTAATAAATAATGCAATGGACAGTTACATTTAATATTTCTCACAGTTTTCTTTCTTCCTGTTTACAAATTTTGAATCAATATAATAAATAGGGGAGATGTGACCAAAGTGAGCCGCAGTACACAGTGAGCCACATTAGTTTTCTTGAAAGTTCGGTGACCAAAAAACTTGATTTTTTAAATATAAAACAGAGAGTCGAACTATATGTCGTGAGACCTAATTAATCTTAAGTAACTTGTAAAGTAAAATCGTTAAACATAATTATTAATTTCGACTGTTGGAAAAAAAATATTTCGTTGCTTGGAAAAATTTAATTCCGAACTTCACATTCTTCAATCATCGATGATTCTCAACTTATGTGATTTTTTAGGTCTCTACGCATCTTCTCTACGCATAGTACGTACGTTTTAATATTTTAATGACAAATTTGCTCTGGAGGTAGTGGGGCACAATGAGCCAATAGGAGAGAGGTGGCGACTGTTGCAGTCAGTGAGCCACATAGGTTTGATTTTAGTTTAACTTTCCGAAAAATCTCCTTTTTCTTTGTATAAAACAGTAGATTGAATTAAATGTTATTAATCCTAATTAATCTTCAGTAACTTGTTAAGCAAAAATATTCAAAATTATTATTTTCGGCCGTTAGAAGAACAATATTTCGCTCCTGGAAAGAGTCTAATTCCTAGCCTCACATTTTTCAATCATCGATGATTCTCGATTTATATAATTCTTTTATTCTCCGTGTATGAAGTACTCACCCTGCCCCATGTTTTGCATCATATGGCTCATTGTACCGGCTTGTATCGCTCATTATGCCCTACCGGTCGGCCAGAATGACCAATTTGCAGACATATTTTCAACGAACTTTTTACATATACTCGATATTGTTATAGTGATTATTTCAGCTTCAGAGTATTCCCAAAGGATCATAAAAATCAATGAGGAATTTGTTTTTTGGCGTTACCTTTTTGGTAAGAGGATACACGAATAGTAGTGAAAAGTGGCTCATTGTGGCTACCTCTCCCCTATCCCAAACAGCAAGAGATATTCTAAGAATATTCTGAATTGATCCTACATAGCCTAAGTATACTTAGGCATATCCTCAGCATATTCTAAGAATATTAAGATTATTATCAAATTTAAGAAGAACATTCTAATATTTTGTGAAGCTAATAGAATATTCTCAGGATTTTCGTAGAACATTCTAATTTATTCGGTACAGAACGCAATCTCGCGCAGGCATGCGCACCCACTTTGACATGCGGCCATATTGGCTAGCGCTGAATTTTGTATAATCCTTTCTTTTTCTGCGTGCTGCTGAGTCGCACTGGTCGCAGTGAGAGCGTAGAAGTGTAAAACTATAAAACAGACTGGTTACACACTGAAAAATAAACAAAAGTAAGTTTGAATTTGGATGTGCTTAGGTAAACCTGTTTTATTGTAAAATAGGTGATCTAAAAGTGGATTTAAAGTTCGAATTGCTGCACGTGAAATACAGTGCTTTCACGTTACTCCTACTGCATTGTATGTGCCCCAATCCAAACTATCTAAATCTACTGCACTTTACGATTTTTAAAGATGATAAACAACAACAGTAAATTTATTTTCAGAAATGTAGTGCAGAAGAGGCCGACACTGATGACATATAGGGAGACACAATGAACCACCTAAACATACTGTTTATAATCCTAATAAAAATGTTTATAAATTGTTACTCTATTTTGGAATTAGCCCATTTCGAAGCCATCCCCCAATTATTTAACAAAATTTTCCACGTAGTCCTATATGTTCCTGTTTCAACGTATGACATACCCAGCTTTACAGTTGTTCCTAACCACGTGATAGGCTGCACACGTACATTAGATGAGGAACACATAATAGAATCTACGTGAAAAATTAATTTGATGAGTATCATTATATTCAATATTGAATATCGCAAGGTGTACTTAGCATGTGCTAGGAACATGCAAAGCATTTTCTGAATACGTTTAAAGAACATTTTCCGTACATTTACGGAAAATTCTGACAATATCCTGCGAATTGGAAAAAGGATGTACTAGAACGTATTTCGTATATTCTCAGCTTATGCGTAAAATCCTGTTCAGGTATGCTTAGAATGTTCTGAGAATATCACTTCGCTATTTGGGTATTATTTATTAAAGGACGCAAGAGCTTTTTCAAACGCAATTGAAATGGGTAAAGTAGAATATTCTAAATTTTATTTGAAAGTAATTACGAAGAAGTTAAAAAAAGCTAAGCTTTATATTGGCTCTGTATAGAAGACTTATTCAAGGGAGTACTCTAGCTCAGACACCCGTTTTAAATGTGATTTTTGAGAATTAATTATAGAGAAACTATTAACCCTATAGAGCTACTTTGCCGTATAAATATTTATTAATGTTTAAATTAACACTCCAAATTTTTATAAGGTATTTTAATCAAAATTATACAAGTAATAGGTCGACGTGCAGGTCATGTTGCGAAACACCTGCCAAATCGGGCGTGTTCATTGCGAATAGTTAGGATGGTCCGTTGGTCTGATTTGCTCGTGTTAAACGGTACATCCACGCGTTGAATTGGCCATGTCTTTTACTGTTTTATTTCTTGTATAGTATTACAACAACGTTACTGCGTTATCCGACTGAGCTACTTCATTCAAAGCTGATTTTGGTAAGTTAAGACACTCTGTTTCTATTGATTGCCTAATGTCATTACTGCGTCTACGCGATATGTTAATTGGTCCAGGAAGCAAATAATTGGAAGGAATAGGAATTAGGTGCCAAAAAACTTCCCAATCGATGTGAAGGAAATTGTTGTATGAGTATATTATGCTATCCTGGTATATGGAATGAGAACGAAATTTAACTGAACAATCTGATTGTTTCTTTGCTCAGGTATTCTTAATCCGTTTTATGTAAGTTAAGTATTTTGGATATGAATGAACTGTTGTGTTTACCTGATTGTGTGCGAATGTACTCATAGGCTTACTTTAGTCAACGATTTCTAATAAGAATTCAACTGCTCCTTGTTTTATGATTTCTGTGGAAGTAGTGCCAGTTCAGTGATATTGTTTTAATGGAGCCTCGGTTTGTAAACGATAGTAGTGATGATGTTTCACAAAACTCGCCGAATAGAATCACCAGGTATGCTTCACTGATTTAAAACTTATTTGAATAGCTAGTCGTGAAACTTGACTTTGAAATGTCCTTGCTTTCAATAGTTATGAACAAACAGAGAGAACTGTTGAACACAAGATCTTTGTTCAAGAATAAGAATTAAAATAATTCATCCTAGACGAATAATACTGACTCTAATCTAGAACGACGATTGATTGGATACAAGAACTGATTTTTAGTCTCTGTAACCCAATTTAACGACTTTATTTCTTATTTCTTCCCTTAAATTAGTATGTCAAATTAATATATATAAAGATATAATATAAAACAAACCATAAATGCAAATTAATAAGTATAAATCACAGGGATTGATTATATAGATGATTTATCAACTGATCTACTTATATAGTACTGTCGGTAAAGATAATGGCATGTGTAGTGTGTATAGTATATATTGTGACAGGCTGGGCGGCTACTCTCGCCCAGGATCTACTCAATCTCATCTATCGCCAAAGGCAGGGCCGGGGGATTCGCCATGGCCCCGGGCCTCTCTCACGGAACAAGCTATACCAGGAAATTCTTTCTATGAAAAAAATTCCAAAAACGCGAGAAGCTTGGAAAATTGGATAGCGCGATTGCAATTGTCAGTCTATTACTAAAATCAGCATCTATATGCGGAGATTTTATCGATCTTATGGCTGCAGAAGTACTAGCTGAAATGATAAGTCGCGTGTAAAAAGCGAAATATTATTCCATTTCAGTCGATTCTACTCCTGACGAAGATCACATTGATCAATTGTCGTTAATTTTAAGATATGTAGACGATTTGAATTCGGTAGAATGATTTATACATTTATTCCAAATTGCGGAAATAAAGGCGTAGAAATGGCAAAAGCTCTTTTCGATTTCCTGGAGAAACAAGGGATCGATATACAGGATTGTCGGAATCAATCTTATGATAATGCGCCAAAAGTCAGTGGCAAATATAACGGCATGCAGGCTGTGATATTGAAAAAAAATCGTTATGCGATATTCAACCTTTGCCTCACTCACTCACTAAATTTATAATAGTAGGTCAATCAGCTGCTAGTGCATATCCAGCAGCAATTCTTTTCTTCAGTTTTGTCGAAGAACTTTTTGTATTAATACTCATGGTTTCCGGATGGAAGCCGCGTCTGTGTTCAGCTTCGTGCCGACGTTTCGCAAACGTTTCAGTCTGCACCATCAGGGCTAGGAAGCTCCGATACTGAAGCTCCCTGTTGCCATGATATTTTTTAAAGGTTCAACTTAACTAGTGAATACTTACAAAGTTCCACAACGATTCTATGCACTGCTGTCAATTCTTTAAAATTATTTGTTGAATCAAAAAGAGACACATTTGAGGGAAGAGGTGAGGGGTTTCAGAGAGGAAGGTTCCCGAACGCAAAATGGCTACTTACAATTACCTCGGTTACAATACGCAAAAAGGGCCGGTGGTGGAAAAAGGAGGGTACGGAGAGTTGCTAGAAAGGGACACACAAATACTAAAACTAGGGCGCGCGCAATATACCACTGGCTGAGGCTTTCGTGGCAGAAGGTCAGTCTAAACAAGAAAAAGAAAAAAAAATACAAAAATTCCAGTCCATGTGGAATGGCTCGCTATATCCAGAGAGGACCTACGAAATATAAAAGCTCAAATAAAAAAGGGTACGGGAACGGAGAATAAGGGAACTCAATCGTACAGTAATCTTACTCACTCAGAACTCAAAAATATTTAACACACTTTATCCAAAATCGCACTATCACTCCCTTGCAAGACTCTCGAATGCTGTTCCTTGTTGCAACCTGGCTCAAAGTGAAGTCGAGTGAAGTCCTCCTACTGCCTTTCGGCCCTCATGGTACTCCAGAGCCTCGGTGATTGGTTGGATCGCTGGGCCGAGAGGGCTATGTGCTTCGTCATTAGTCAGCAGTTTGAGCATGGCAGGGCTCTGGCGCCTTCTATTGATACGGTGCTGGTGGGCCTTCCAGGGCCTCGCTGCAAGGTGGTACGGAGCTGGCTTCGCCGGCTCACTGGTTTGCTGCTGGCGCGCCGGGCAACATGGCGGCCTCCATAGCCTGTCAAAATCCTCCGGGACTCGCGGAGTTGGACGGAGAACGTTCCACCACTGTTATACGGACCTCTTCACTACTCGTGCGACAGGACTGCACCGGGGCTGCATACACGTGATGAGGCTAGCTGGCTGGCGGGCATCATCTCCACGTGGTTTCGATTAGTTGTTGGGCCTCCTGCTCATGCCTTTTGCATTTTGCTTTTCCTGCATTTTGCTGCCTAGGCAACGTAGCCACTCTCTCGATCCTTCCTTGCTGGCTGTTGATCCTTGATGGTGGCTCTCGATGGATCCGAGCCAGTGCCCTAGGGGAATAGGGAGCGGAGAGGAAAGGGTGACGGGAAGGGGTTTACATTAAGTAAAATGATCCTAAAACGCTGAAGTAACACGATAATAAACTATAAGCAACACTATACGAAAGACGCAAAGCTCGAGGTGAGTGGTACCCTCGAGCCAGATGACGGGGAGGAGTCTGTAGTAACATTTTTGTTACAATGTATCAATGGGCGAAAGACGTGACAGGGGGCCGAGACGTAACGATACATATACCCTTGAAATGTGTAACAAATTATAAGTTAATCGGTCCAGTAGTTTCAGAGAAAAACACGTGCGATTTGAAAAGCGTCGTTTAGAGTATAGCTAAAAGTAAAGTCTGACAAAGTAAAGTAAAGTGAAGTAAATTCCCTTACTTTTAGCTTTTAATGTGTTTCGTACCGTTTTAAGGCTGTAATTAAAATTGTTCACTCTATTTTATGCTATCATTCTGAATATCGCGTCAGGCGATGCGATGAATTCCTCACGCTACTAATTGAAGGAGGGGGGTATTTCAATTTTTAGTGAATGTAAATTTAACTTAACAAATCGATATATTGTACGGTACCGTATAATGAGAAAAGAGTGTACGTGTTGCTTGTTAAAACTGTATTAGACGACTGATCCCTTGGTTCTGGAAAAGCCGGGAAAAGAGTCTGGATGTGGGATTGGAAAGCAAAGTCCAGGACTGAGGATAGAGACAAATAAATTAGTGCGTGCGAGTTATGACATTCAGAAAAGTGGATATTATGCAGATGTGAAGGGTTTTGTTAAGAGAGTCAGATCTGGAGATCCTCGATGTATTGAGTTCTAGAACTGAACTCCAAAGGTACTTGAATGATTACAGGACCCTGACAACAAAGAAGAGAACAGAAAAGATAGTTACAGGAGACCTGCGACGTAATAAAAACTATATGACACCGTCAATCAGTCAATCTGGGGTTAAACAGGGAATTTTCTGCTTTCACAAAATTTTGTAGTTTAATAGTTTACTCTAAATTACAAGCATGATGGAATTATCTCATTCTTATCCGATGCATACCCCTGCCTTGTCTTATTCGTTTATTCGCCAATTTTATGAATTTCACTATAAACCTTTGTACAGACATCTTGTATACCACATACTTAGCTCTTCCATTACCTACATCCCTAGCGTCCTTCAAATTAAACACAAGTGGGAACTCACATCACACAACTTTGACAACTTATAACTTTACTTCAAATTCAGCGATTTTGACTGACAAGGTACCGCGGGAGGGGGGTATTTTTGTGTTGGTCCACCCTCTAGACGAAGGAGGATGAGGGGGCAGGGAATTCCCATGAGGCGGGAATTCCTTTGGCTAAATTCGGCAAACCGGTAACAATAGGATTCGGCAATCTTCGGATTTGCCGAAGATAATCTCTTTCCGGTAATCGACCGATTAACACGTGTGTGGAAACGGTGCGGACGATTGCGGATAACGAACTGTGGCGTTCTTTTGGTGATTTTGCGGTGCATTGACGACTCGGCTTGCCTTTTTTTTTTTTGGACAACTCTAATGACTGGTGGCTTGTGATTTTGAGACACGATTTTGGGTTCTTTTCTTTTTGGTGAGTAAGGGTAAGGGTGACTATGCGGTGTGTGAGGAGGTGCGTCGTAGAACGGAAGTGCGAGTAGGAACGCCAGCCGACACTGAGGACCCCTCGCCCCGAATCGGCCCGATTGGATTTTCTTTGGATGTGGACTTGGGATTTTGGATAAGCCGGTGCACCGCTATGTACCGCCGAGAGCGGCCCTTCTTACTACACATATCCCCCTCGGAAAAGGGCCGAATGAGTCGCCTCCACGGAGCCGCAGAAGCCCGGGTAAGATACCGGCGCCGGAGATGGGTAATGGGCTGTAGAGCGGGCGAAGATAGTTGCGATACGGTTAAGGGCAGGAGAGGAACCTCCTGCCCGAGTTAAGGATGTGGTGCCCAGCTGTCACCTGATACCCTGGGGAACCAGCCGTGAAGGATCTCCAAAAAGTTACGTACCGATTGGCTAAGGAACGCTCTCGATTTGGTGTAAAGGGACGAATCGAAGGAGATAGAAGAGTTATCTGCTCTAAGGATCTCGACCAATCAGACTAATTAGTTCTCGGATTTGGGCATTGTCAAAGCAGTCTGTCTCGGGGCACCGACCGAGGTGTCACAAGCTGGCTCGCGCTGCCGTGAGCTATCTGCCGATAGTTTTCTTGCCATGTCTCGATACGGTATAGCAAGTTCTCGATTCATATGGTTCTCGCGTTGCTCTCGTTGATAGCTGGGAAGTTCTACGAAATTCTGTGAGTGTTACGAAGGTGTAGTGTTATGCCGTAGACAAGTGCCTACTAGAGTGTCCTTTGGATACAGTTCTCGGCCTCCACGGATTAGCTGCACAAGCTCCGGTGAGTTCTCCCAATTTAATAATTGGTGAAGGGATCTCGATAGATAGTTAAGATTCGTCCTCTCACGTTCTCGATTCGCTACTCTCTGTCTCTCGCACTATTTGCCTGTCTCTTACCTCGACCCTCTCTACCTCAACCTAGCAGCCTGAGCGGCCGTGCATTTCCGCAACCATCCGCTCCCGTTCGTGCATCCAGATGCGTTTGCTGATTTTACGCGACCCCAACGATCAGCACCTACGGTTGCGTTTCTCGATTTTACGCGTCCCCAAAAATCTACAAGATCCCTCAAGTTATCGTCTCGTCTGATAAGTTCCGTCAGAGCTCTCGTTATGGCGGAATTAGGCCTATTCCACCCCTACACCCAGTTTATACCAGCTCGTCAGTTCCCGGTGAAAAAAGAATTGGCTGGCGCCCGCCTAGCCTGCGGAATGCATAAGCGACGGGTGGACGGCCGAAGGTTGCGTAGGTTGGTTCTCGAAGATAGTTCGCTGGCGGGTGTTTCGCTATCAGTGTCGAGTTAAGAAAAATAATACGTTACAGTACATACGTCAGAGTTAAGAACACTGATTTTTAAAAACAATTATCCTAAAAGGGTTTCAATCATTTCAAAAAAAAAAAAATCTGAACCTACTTATTAGAACACTTCTTTTTATCTATGAAATAAATTTAGTAATGCAACGTTCCCAAACCATCCACCGAGAGAAGGGACCCCGCGCAGCAAGGCCCACTGCCAAGCGGCGTAATGCAGCCACCAGCCACCAGAGAGACAGGCATACCAGCAAGCAGAAGTGAGTTAATGAGCCGATAAGGTCTAAACTTTATTTGTTACAGAATTGTGAAAAGGAGGCGAAAAGGCCATAAAAGCAACTAACGTACAGCACCTAATAGTTCAATCCATCGCACTGCTTCGATATCATACTCTTAGAATCAACAAATGAATTTATAATTTGTGGGAATCCTCCTACTCCTCGAAGGCAAGACCTAATACGTTACACTAAATTACTCGCACTGTTATCTCACTTTATTTACTTGTATAATTTTATCTGCGAAATAAATATTATTATCTGAAAAAAGTAAAATTCTATAACGATGTCTTACGTTTGATTATCTGTATAATTTGCTGTTTATTTAGCTGTACACATTTGTATCGTCTTTCTATTTCGGTGATACACAAATTATGCAAAGCTCAATTGAATTTGTAATAAAAAAAACGCTCCTCCCGTACATAAGTATCCGGACGCTTGCTTACTTTTCAAAAAAATATGAATAATATTATAATTATTACATTATTGTAAAACTAAAACATTAATTCTAACTTTAGCTTACATTTAGTAATGTGTAAAAAGGTTATAGTCATGTACTAGGATTATTATTTTTTAACAGAGAGCATAAATAATCAGTAGATACTCAAAAATGAGTTCACCACGTTTCTAGCAAAAGTACAATTGTGATACTTTTTTTGTCCAATCTTACTAGTTTGGTCTGTATACTTTATTAGCATGGTTATTGGGAATAGTAGAGAGTATTATCTACGTGCTTATATACATTGCTACCAGTTTACTCGTCATCGTTCAGACAATAACATCGCGGTTGGTGAATTTTCTTCAGTTATTGTTGAACGTTGACAGAAATCAATATGTCGAACTCGAAAAAGAAACTGAGTATAGAGGAACGTAGTGCTATACTTACACTTTCTCAAAAAGGTTATTCAATTCGTAAAATTTCAATTAAAAGGAAAATTGCAAAATCTTCTGTATACGACACATTAAAAAGATACCGAGACACAGGGAGTAATGTGTCTAAAAGAAGAGAAGGACGACCAAAAAAACAAAAGAGGCTGAAGATCGTCATATACTAATACTTAGTGAGCGTAACAGACGGATGTGTGCATCCGAAATTACGGCTGAAATAAATAATAATCGAGAAGACCCAATCGAAGTAACAACGACAAAAAGACGTCTTTTAGCAAATGGCTTAGGAGGATGTGTAGCAGTAAGAAAACCTTATCTTAGGCCTCAAAATAAAGCAAAAAACTTGCATGGGCTCGAGAAAATGCAGACTGGACAGAATCTGATTGGGAAAAGGTTCTTTGGACTGACGAATCCCAATTTAAAGTATTCGGTACAAAGAGACGAGTTTTCGTCCGTAGAAGACCTCACGAGAAACTCCATGGACAATGCATTATACCAACAGTGAAACATGGAGGACAATCCGTAATGGTGTGGGGTTGTTTTGGTGGTGATTCTGTTGGAGAATTAATAAAAATTGACGGATGGCAATGGCCTCCACAATCGCCTGATCTTAATCCAATTGAGAAATTATGGGATGAACTCGATAGAAAGATAAGAATCCATTGCCCAAAATCTCAGAACTATTAGCTTGGCATGAAATCAGAGAAGAAACGCTCGTGAAATTGGTTGCGAGATTGCTTAAACTGACGCAAGCAGTTATCAAAAATCGGGCCGGTTATATAGACGAGAAGAAACTCTAATGTTTTTACTTATTGATAAGTATTTTAACAGTTTTTTTCTTAAATGTAACAGGTACGACTCTTGTAAGTTCTCAAGAATAAATTACTAATACGTTCTGTATAATAAAGTGTTGCTAGAATACTGTTTTTTCAAAATTACGAAGTGTCCTGACACTTATGCACGGGAGTGTACCTGCAGACGTAGCGATATATCTTTTTAGGTGGAACTTACAATATGTAATGAACATGCCGTATAATGAACGTATTCTTGAAGAGATTTTGGTAGAGTGACTGTCGAACGCTTGTTGAGAACGGCAAGATCTTGCCACCATCGGTTCCAGTTTATCGCCTCGTTGCTAACCGTATGGCAATGCAGGGTTCACACATAGAACCACGTCATGTATACACGATTGTCAACGAGAATTGTACTGGTTCAGGACGCTCGTTGTTACTAAATTTAAAGTTAATACAGAGCTGGAGAAAAAATTGAAGATTAGTAGTAGTTCCGCTGGCACCGATCTAAGTACAGACGTGAGTTTCAATACATCGAAGGATGCACATTCAAAGAAAATAAAACTGCTACTCTCTCCAGAAAAATGGCTTAAGATTAGTCTGCAGAAAAAAATTTCAAATGGACGGTTCTACTTGAATTTAATAGCAGGGTGGGCCGACGTGATCGCTGAAAGAATATGCCAGCAGCATAGCTCGGTGGACTGTGTATTTTCTTTTAAAAACAATTTGGTAACCCCATCCGCTACTACCGAAATGTATGCCAGGTTTGTAAAATATTGCAACGAGCGCCAAGCAAAGATAACCGGTTGGTTGCAAAATGCTCCGACGAAAAATGTTGATGTCATTTTTTCATGTCACAGAAAACATTTGTCTCGATCTTCATACGGGCAAAAAGAACCGACAACTGCGAGGCCAACGCCACGAAAAATTGCGAATCAACTAATAGAACAAAAAAAAATGACGTAACTTTCAGGCGAGACGAGGCAATGCGGATGAAGAAGTTGGCGGAACAAATTTGTCAATCGTCCCGAGTAATGCTGTCCTACGGAAGGCAAAAAAGAACAGCAGTTGCTTAAGTTGCAGGGGTTGCAATTCGCAAATCCTCCAATGAACCTGCTTTACCAATCCAAGTACGGAAAATACGCCGGATCTACCCACAATATCGGTTTGCTCAAGTTCCACTGCATGTATTGGACGGCGGCACAGCAACAAATTTATGTGGCACGGTGCAAAAAAGTAGGAACGCCATCATATTCCTCGATGTAACGGGAGATATATCGAAGCGAGATTTGAAACACGACCCTCGCGTGTTTTTGTGACTAAAGAAGGTAGTGTACCAGTTTTTCAGATCGTATCGGCACACCAAAGATCGTTTCAAATAGCGAATTTTCTCAGATTCATTTTATCGAAAGATATACCCCGTCCCTCTATAATCGTCACTGATTTCGGGCGCGCTTTGATGAATGCTGTAGCGGAAATATTTGCCAATGTTGCCATTTTCCCGATTATTTACAAATAAGCTACAATTCTGTTGTAAAAAGCTCTTCCGTGATACCAGCGTCGTGCCTAAGGCTCGATGTCAGTCAGCTGATCGCCATGGCATCCCGATGGAAATGCCTGAAAACGAAAATAAACGGAGCGCGACAATTGTATTTACGTTGTATCCCGCAGGCACATCAGATGGATGATTTCGCAACATTTACATATTTTATCGAATCAGTGTTCGCAGTCTCTTTGAGCGAATTTAATGGTGTAACGAGTTACCGACAGAAAACCTTTTAATAATTCTCTAAGGTCCGGGAGAGTCCGCTAATATCGCAGACCCCC
>JARQTI010000389.1:8049-20501 GCA_030142655.1 Trachelus tabidus
AATTGCCCTGCTCGGTTTTAGAACGATTTTCTCCTTCTTGATTGGAGGATCCAATGGAATTAGGGAAATATAAAGTTAAATATCGCTCCGCTTATACGTTCCGCGATACGTATCCCGTTGCATTGCAGAATGGCATTTAACAAATGCAACCCGTAACAAATGAACATCATAGAAAAATTACTTCTGAACTGGAGCCTCGTTTTCTTTGAAGGATCAATTTGTATTGTTCCTTCGCCAGGGACAGATCTTTCTCAAAGCGACGGATCTCGTTCAAAATAGAATGAGAATCGTTATCTTCAGTGCCGGAATGACCAACTGTCAATACTTTGCAATCAATACAATAATTCGTTTGCATGTGTGAATTTTTTATAAGAACGAAACAAAATAATTTTGTGCTAACTTTTATGGTAAAAAATGAAATGAAAATAAAAATATTAGTATTATTGTTTGCGCGATTTGTCGGTTTCTCAAATTATGAATAATGAGTTAACGATTTTATAATCAAGTGATGAATACTAATTCAGAATAACAAATAATATAAATCGCGTCACATTTTTCAGCAATCTGTTAGAGTTAATTCACGAGTCAACTACTAATTATTTGTAGCTACGTAAGAATATACGGTCAGACCGAAATTGCTTATACGAAGGTGTATGACATCATGTGCCATATTTTCCCACTTTTCAAGGTGTCTTTGCCATAGTAACTCTACTCGTTGAAATTCAACCTTAATCGGACCTGTACTCTATACGGATAAAGGTCTCAAAATGCACTATAGAAATACGAGAACAATTCTAATAAAACCTTGTTCGCCGTCATCCTCGTCAGTATCATCATTGATATTTTCCCCATTACCATCAATCGTCTTATCGTCATCAACGTCGCTGGCAATAAAATTATGTCCGTCAGCGACACCCTTCTCGCTCGGACTCGGAGGTTGCATCTCATTTAAATTTTCATCTATTATTTTTGGTACATTGTGACAAATAACAAATAAAAATGAATAATCAAGAATACTACTGTAACGATATGCCAGTATTATATCGTTAATTGATTGAGGATGTACATACTTGTACTCGTTCCTGGTTCTTCTGACTGAAATTCAGTACTTGCAACCTTTTTGAATTTCGCATTGAAGGATAGCAGATATCGTTTGTTTTCTGGGAACGGGAATATTATAAGAAATCTCTTGCTTCCTCATAGAGAACGAGGACTTATATGTAATTCATTATTCTTAACATAAAATATTTCTTAGGGTAATGTCGAAAATCAACACCCAGCAGCAAATTGTAATCTATTTTTCTCAGGGGGTAGTTAATATTTTGAAATACAGCAGAGAACGACAAACTCAGATTAAGAATATGCATTGAATTTGAATTGATGATGAATAAAATAACATGTCTATTTTCACTACTCTTTCGAAGGACTTTTATTGCAAAATATTTCTTATCCCACCGAGCCATAGTACGACCATTGATTACTAGAATCGATTTTTCCGTTTCAACACTCGTCGTATAATCTGCTTCCCACATAATCAGCACGTACATGGTTCCAGTGACGATAAATGAAATTATGATTGACACCTTGAAATGAAGATAATCAATTCAAATGTGACAGGCCAGATAAAACAAGTGCATACAGTTACCGAGTAGGATGGAGTGTTCGTGGTGTGCTCGTATGGATAAAAGATTTGTAATTCGCTGCTTTTGATTGACTGACTAACTTATGAAAAAATGTAATGTAGTGAATTAGTATACCTCAATTAATAAAAGCGCTGCACTACTCAATAATAGGTTACTACCGTCTCGAAATAGAATCAATGGCTTTATCGAGATAGTTCTGCTTTCAACTTAAGTTGAGAACAAGTTGGGAACAAGCTAAGCATACGTTGAGAACAAGTTGATCTAAGTTGAGCATAAGTTGAGAACAGATTGGGAACAAGTTGAGCATAGCTTGAGAACATGTTGGGTAAAATTTGAAAAAATACACATTGGTCCATACAACTCGAAAGCATTCGAACCGGCTTCTGCAAGATTGCATCTGAAATAACTTCAAGATTTCTGCATCTGCAATTATCAGTAGTATGACAACAAAAAATAGTAACCAGACGACTTTTTCGTCAGGTTCAATTGCTTAGAAACTAAATTATTGTCGAACCGGTACAGTTTCTGGTGCATGTCATTATGAGTCTTTTCGAAGAAAAAAATTTGTTAACAATTTCAAAGTCATGCAAATTATTAAATACTGATTTTTTTCTTTCAATAGTCCTGTACCCCCTTAAGCTAATCTTGAATGACAGAAGACCTAGAGATTAGCTCGTCATCCGCTTTAACTTTTTGTTTGCTGGAATCTTCGTTCCAATTAGTTTAGGTATGTAGTCGATTGAATGAATGTGCGTAGGTAGTTTCTGTTAATTTCAGCAATTTAATAAAATTTCACAAAAAATTCACTTGGTTCTATTTGCCGAAAATAAAATTCGAAGCGCGGATGCATACGAACGTACGATCAGAATGTCATCATGACAGTTGATCTAAACTTATTAATAATTGGTAGCATATTATTTTAGCTATTTCAGAGAGGTCACTTCTTTCTTTCTTTTCTTTCGGTTTTGTATCTAATCTTTCAGTCCACGCCTTGCGGAATCGTCTCCCTGGCACACGGGTGCGTGAGTTATTATCGCGTTGTTCATTGTTATTGTATCGTAACGTTAGTTGCATTGTTCCAACGGGAACATTATTTTATAACGTCGATCGGGTATTGTCAAATTCCATTTTTTACCATCTCGGTCTGATTTGCATGTCTATCACTTGTATTCCGTGGTACTGTTACTATGTTAATATTTTAATTAAATCGGAAACAGTTAAGCGGTGCAGCTTTCTCTGTACCTGGCGCCCAAAAAATTAATAGATTTATCTCTCTCTTTTTCTTTTCTATTCTACTGGGTGTCCATTTATTTGGAAACGCGATTTCTTTGGAAATATCGTTATTAAATTTCATATGGGTACCAAGGAAGTGACCTGGAAAACTGTGGATGACCTACATAGTTTGGCATGACTAGTGGCTAGATAGGGAATGCGTTACGTTTCTCGTCGAGCTCTGGGTAGTTATCCTAGTGAACACCTAGGCAGAAGTAGGGAAAACTAGCTTGTGCCCGGTTAGGGCCCATATACAATTTCCTCTCGGGATACTTAACGATGTATTGTTTTTCTTGAACATTGGTCAATCCTTTTTCTCAGCAGATATAGTACACGCCTTCATTGAAAACCACCAGCACAAACATTATTGAATGTTACAATTCAATATATTTTCACTTTTTAAACAGTTTGATACAGTATCCCTAGGCAATACACGAATATCAAATGACGCCCGCACAATTGGTAAACTGACTTCGGTAGTCTCTCACGATTGCTGCCTGTCAGTGCTTACATCTAAGAAGTCACCTTTAGAGGAACGAGCATTAGAAAGTATACAAGAAAGCCCAGATATTTCTTCAACCGCATATACGGAGAAATTTTATTCTCGAAAAAAAATTCTTAAATAAAAAGTTTAACATGTTATTTGATTCCAAAAATATGCACGTATTTGTATTCAAAAGAAAACAGTGCACATTATTGATAAAAAAGAAGACGGCTATTGTTAACTGATCTGAGAACTGCTACTGCACATATTATATAAATCTTGACGAATGATATGACATTGAATTAAGAGAGTTGGTCGACTCTCGCGCCAAGTACGGGCTGTACAGGCAGTGGCCAACCGATACCCTTTACTCGAAGCAGTTCTTGTACCTGTGCTTCGAATCAAATATCTTGAAAACTGCTAAATATATATAAGTGTCCCTGAAAGATTCATTATAGGAATTGAAAGTTCTGATTCCTACCAAGATCAATAAGATTTGTGCAAGAGATCAGGGCATATTGAGAGAGCGAGCGACATAATTTTATTTCAATTCCGTCGTCGTCTTCTTCACACAACCCTGTACTTTTTTTTGCACGATGGATGTCGCTGAATATTTACCAACACACAACACATTTAAAAATATTTCATCCGTTGAGGTACTGTTCACATCGAATTTTCTGGTAATATAAAGCTGCCTTCATAGCTGTAAAAAAAATTATAAGGCCTTTGGCTCGCACGAAAAATAGAATCGATATTTATATACGAGCGCGTGTGTGCGTTTACGTAGTTCCTCGTATTTTATGTGACGGCTTTGGAGTTCCAAGATATTCAAGCGTTCCTTTCCATAGTGTCTTATGTCTAGGTATCGGACGTGGAATTCCAGGGTGTCTCGATGTTTTGCTCGGTAGTTCTTCGCATGTGATTTGGCGGACGAATGAATTTTATAATACTGTAACGTATAAATCTTTGAAAGATTTTTCATATAAAATTGGCCGCTCAGTTGTTCATATTATGATTAGTGCTCGCTAGTTTTTTTTTTCTAAACAAAAAGTATCGAGAGAAAACACGAATCGGTCTTGAAACTTAAAATCTAAAGCCCGTATTTACAACTCGCTCTTAAAGTCACTAACAGAGTGACTTGTAGTCAAAAATCACTAAGAAAAATTTAAAAGCGCGCTATTAGCACTAAAAGCGAGTTCTGAATACGACCTTAAGTGTTTTATTTCTCATAAATGATGAAGGACCATAATATGCTGTAAATCGATGCTAGTTAAGATATGTATGTGATTATTAATAATTTTGTACGACAGTTTGCAGAAAGTTATGAAATACTAAGCAGAAAAATCTCTGATGTATTATAGAAAGAGTGCTCCATATGCATATCTGCTATAATGAATCAGTTGATGATATTTATCCTATCTTTATCCTATCTTATGTAACAGTTTTCATTATTTCAAACGCTTTACTTAAAATAAATGTGCCTTCATTATGGCAATCTTCGAAGTGAGTATTGTGAAATTTTGAGCACGAACCCGCCAAGTAGTACTCGATAAGGAATCTCGTGACGTTTTATTAATTATTAAAGGACCATTAAATCATCACTAAATCTAAGAAGCAGTTAAAGCAATATAGAAAATGGTGTAAATGCAGTTAAAATAATGAGCTAGTGCTAGATTATGTAATGCGCAAACATGTAGTAATTTGTGTACTTTGCATTATTATATGTATTGACGCAGTATTAGATGTGTAAATAATATAGTAAATATGAATAGAACGTGACTTTATTTGATATGGGGCTAATAAGTAAAACAAAAGGTGACAGCGTAAATAGGAAATTGAATGACGTCGTCAAGAACAAATTATACTACGAGCTGAACGTTCATAGAACACTCGTTCGCACGTTGCCTCCCATGAGTTGTTATTTCCAATAATATGATTTAAATATTCTTTTTAAGATGAAGAATTCACAGCAATCCTGTACTTGGCGAGTTTTCTTACACAACAGTTTTTTGTGAAGGATGATTTCATATTTGACACTAAAATAGGCATTGAAAAAGTCCAAAAAAAATTTTGATATTGTAAACGCAAAACCAGAGAGAATCTTTAATAACTTAAAATTATGATTATTAATAAATTATCTTTTGCATTATTCGACTTATTAATAATAACTGGTGAGCATACTTACAATCTGTCCACAAGTTCAATGTGTTTATACTTTTGGATACCAATAATTTAAATATTAAAAAGAAACGATACTCGTAAATAGACTTACAAATCTAGAAATTTTTTGATTAAGTTTATAAACTTGAATGCAAACTAAGTTTACATATACATATTAATTTGTAATGAATCTTTCATACATTTATATTTACTTATTAGAAGCTAATGAGATTTCTGACCGTAAATTTGAATAAATATTAAATTCAAAGACTTTTTTCTGCATATCATGCACGTGTCACAATGCAGCGCAAATCAATAATGGGCTATAATAAAATTGTGGAACTGTTAGGTCCTTATTAATTGCTGTGTATTAATTACACGTGTATATATAGGGTGTTCAGACTATTACTAGCCAGCATTATTTTTGTAAATAGAATATATTAGGACAAAATGATAGAGGAAAAAGTAGTACTGTTTTTTATGCGCAACACAATCACATATGCATTTTTGTTTTATTTACATTATTTTAATAGAAATGAAGGTGACCTTCAATTTTTTAAATGGAACGCTATACATTTTTTTATGTCGTATGAAAGCGTGTGTCAAGACGAATTCATCCATCTACTACACAATGACCTTCAAGGCCATGCAAGGTCAGAAATGGAAGAAACAATTTGAATATTGCGTACCAATGTGTTTATAAGTATTCTTTATTAATGAGGCTACAACAAATGTTCAAAATGGCTTCTTTGCGCACGAATGCAAATTTCGGCTCTGTTAATTACGTTTTTAGTAGCTTCTTCTAATGTGGTCCCAGTTATTAATCCACATGCTTGTGTTATTTTGGTTTTCAAGTCGTTTATATCGCTGGGATGTGTCTCATAAACTAGTTCTTTAATAGTACCCTATAAATAAAAGTCCAGAGGTGATAGATCCGGAGATCTTGCAGGCCACTTGATAGGTCCGTATGTTCCAATCCATCGATTTTGAAATATGTCGTTAAGATAACTTCTTACGATTCTACTGTTATATGGTGGGGCCCCATCTTGTTGGAAGTACATGCCTTGCGTAATGGATAGTGGTAGATCTTCCCAATAATCTATAAATTGCGTATTTAAAAACTCTAAATATCTTTCTCCATTTAATATTCCATTATAAAAATAAGGCCCTAACAGCACATCCTTATGGTGTAAATTAGAAGTAAGCACTCTGACAGTGAGTGACAACATCATTCGATTTGTATCAATAAGAAATACTTGTAAACACAGTGGTACGCAATATTCAAATTTTTTCTTCCATTTCTGACCTTGCATGACCTTGAAGGTCATTGTGTAGTAGATGGATGAATTCGTCTTGACACACGCTTTCGTACGACATAAAAAAATGTATACTATTCCATTTAAAAAATTGAAGGTCACCTTCATTTCTATCAAAATAATGTAAATAAAACAAAAATGCATATGTCATTGTGTTGCGCATAAAAAACAGTACTACTTTTTCCTCCATCATTTTTTTCTAATATATTCTATTTACAAAAATAATGCTTGCTAGTAATAGTCTGAAAACCCTGTATATACTGTTTATTGAAAATAATGAATTATTCATTATACCTTCTGTAGATTTGTTCATTAAACGATCATCAGACAGTTCACATTCAGAGATATTTCGTGAATTCATCGTGAACCATGTTTCTTTTATAGGGGTAGAGATACGCAGTTAAGTAAACAATAAACTAGCACACCAGAAATTCTCGTGTGGATACAGATCTGAGAGTCAGGATAGCAAAGATGGACCTTTTTATAGTGTCCGAACATAACTCGGCTGACATCAATTAAGATACAAAAACGAACGTTTCATCAGCCGCTTATTTAGAGAACACTAAAACAGTAGCACGTCTCGGTTACGGGTTCTACTTCAGTTCTCTCCCGTTCGAATAGGTTGAAAAGGAAGAGGAATGTTGCCTCTTATACCCGTCCCTCTTGTGTATCGTCTTCTTTTTCATTTTGATCCGCGTCATCTTCGATTTTCACTTCTCTTTACATATCCCAATAGAATACTATGGATTTAATGAAAATGAATCCCTCTCTATTTCAACTTCTCTCATTGCTTGTATTCTCGAATTATCAATTTTCAAATCGAGGCTGGTTTTCCACATTTTCGGTGTGTACACTTGTACAGGAAATTATGAAATATGAATTAAGAAATGATTTAAAGTCATATTACTTCTTCATTTTCAGTTGTAACATGAAATTATTTGGTAAATCATATGGAAATCATAGTTTAAAAGTTTTTTTTATTTTTAAAAGGTTTTCTTTAAATACGCGGCATTCGATAAGGATAAACGATGTTAACTGGGTTTTCTCGCCATCCGGAATTTGAGTGATTAAGCATTTTTACGAATTACTTTTGAGAAAAATAGAGTGATGGTGTCAAAGCTTTCTTCACTTATGACGTCATAATTTCTTCGATATATGTGCGTATAGAACTATTTAACGATCAAACGAACTTACCCAAGTTCGATCGCAATTATACTTCGGTCCTCGTTCTCTAAATTACACATTGTAGTACCATTACTTCACGCTAGTGTCGCCACACGTTTAGAGATCGAATTTTTCAGCAGCTGTCCTTCCCCTTCCTGTATAGCTTAGGTTCTTCATAACGTTGAGAGTCTAAGCCTTAGGAAAAGAAAAAAGGTTCAAACCCTTCTTATTGGGCGTGGATGTGCGAACTTAGGGTGGAGGTGTAATCTCTTCGAACCAGGACCTCGTATAATTGCGATCGAACCTCACTTGGGTTCGTTTGATCGTTAAATTATACTTCGGTCTTCGTTCTATAAATTACATATTGTAGATGCTCAAAGTACGAAATCAAATGGAAATAATTCAGCCCTGTAACTATGTTAGGAACTCTGACTAGCAGTCTTTGGTTTTATATATAACATAGAAACTTGGTTTTATTTTATTTTCGATTATTCCTGTTGCAGAACTGGTAATGCAAAGTTCTTATCTTCGGTAGGCAAATTGTAGAACCTTCCGAAAACCAGAGTTTTTTTACCAGTCTGCGGCTTTCTTTATTTGGTTAATGTCGACGTTATTTTTGAATGTACCTGACGTTGCCGCGTGACGAGTACCGTGTCCCGTAAAGTGTTCGTCAATACCACAATTTCTTAAAACCGCTTTCAACCATCTACTGATCGTTTCTGATATTATAGCTTTATGAGGTCTTTTATATGATATGAATAGCTTCTTTTCGTTTTTCCTGAAGCTCGCTGTCACTGATATGTAGTGCATAATCATTTTTGCGGTACAGAGTTCTGGTTTTTCGGAGTAATAAGATACGATAAGAATCAGAGGGGCTGACCCTGCCTTCGATGTCTTTATCAGATCCGTGATTCTAATCTGAATATCACTGTGTGAGTATATTATTTTTTCAAAATAGATGAAAGAAAATGTTTGTGCTCTATGTGCTATCGCAGCTGGGGGATGCCCAGTTGCGCACAAACCCAATTGCACACAAATGAGATTTTCTGTCTCCTGAGCGGTATTCCATCAATAATTCAACGATATTGTAAGTCATCTTTATCTGGTGGAATCTTTTCAAACATTTAATACTCTCTTCAGTCGACGATATACTTACCCACTAACCTACCCAGTCTTTGAAATATGAACATTCCACCCTATCCTAACCTTACCTAACTTACCTAACCAAACCTAGCATAAACTAATGTTAAACTACATAGAATATACTATAATAAGATATAGTTCGTACTTAATCCTGTTTTATCTATTTAAAAGTGGACAGAATTTGCAGTAAAAAGTCATTTGTGTTCAATTGGTCTGTGCGCCAGTGCAGCGCTAGAAGCATCATTGTGTTTTCCGTTAGTTGTCATAAAGATAAGTTCTCTAGTGGATACAATTTTTCCATCACAGCCAATACGATGTCCACGCTCCGCGTACTCGCGTACTTTAGAGTCGGACGCAATTTAAAGAAACCTCTCAACAGTCTTTTTAGAATATCATCTCCTATTTTTTCCAAGGATATCAACGATAAGCCGATCTTATGAAGTTCAGACTACCGTATGACGATCCATTTGGAAACTTCTCTGTGAGGAAGTGAGCTACGTTTTCCACTGGAGTATTTGAATGGGTCATATTTGTTGGTGTCACAGTATTGCCGCCATTGTTTCAAACCGGTATTATATTGCTTCCGGATGCTTTCCGTGAGTGATGCACTGAGGATATTTATTGTTGATTCCAGTAAGTTTTTCCTACTGTATGGTTCCTTGAGAGCTGTGCGGCAATCAGCGTAACTTCGTCTGCGAGAGGATGTTTAATCGACCTGCAAGGAAACAGTAATAATTGTCTGGATGGTTTAAAACTGATGGGCTTTTCCACTATCAATGACAAGAATATCGGATACCATGGCCGGGTTGGCCAGTCTGGTGCAACCATTGTTCCCTTCGCTTGATCTAGTGAGATTTTTCTCAAAGCTCTCAAGATTATTGATACGGGTGGAAATGCATAAAAGTATCGAGAATGTCAAGACGTGTTAAATGTATCTATTGCTAATGCATCTGGGTCTCGATGCCAAGAGTAAAAGAGTTTACATTTTGCATTCACTTTTGAAGCGAATAAGTCAATCTCTGGATTTCCGAAGGTTTGTTTGATCTTGTCGAACGCATAGGGTGCTAATTCCGATTCCGTATCGATGTTGTCAACACGTGATTCTCTATCCGCCTCAGTATTCTCGCGAGATGGAATATACGAATTGCCAAATGTCGCGAGTTAACATATTAAGTGAAGGATATTGAATGACTCCTAATTTGTTAATATAAGCTATGGCGGTTGTATTATCGATGCGCATCAAGATTTCGTAATTAGATAAATCAGCAGCGTAGCATTTCAGTGCCAGCCCAGCTGCTAAAATCTCCAAGTGATCCTTTAAGTCTCGGTTGCTTATGAAAATATCCTGTGAAACTAACTTTTTAACCGTGCGTATGTCTTCCATTTTAAAATGTGAAGTAAATATAAATTTATCGAGTGTACTCAGATTTATTAAAAAGCGGTTCGATTTATCCGATTTTGGTACGAGAAAAGAGCTGGATATGAACTGGTTTTTACAAGATGTACATTCTTTTTTAACAGCTGTTGATAGATTTCGAGTTTCAGCTAGTGATCTATGAGGTTCTTTCGGTGCGAACCCTTTTTCTACCTTTTCGCTGAACTGTAATTTATAGTCCTCTATGCAATTCAAAATGAATCTATCTTGGGTAATGGACTTCCATTTTTTGATGAATCTCTTTAGCCTGCCTGCGATGTACTTTACCTCTAATCGCGTCGTTCTGCATTCTGATGATGAGGATACGGCTTGTTCGATGACGCTTTCCTCGAGTAGCTCGATTTCTGTTACGAGTAATTCGTCTTTGCTGGGAATGCTGTTTTTTTGCCCGACTGGTATCCTCCCTGCTTCTGAGCCGAGCGTTTCTAGTTTAAATACTTGGATTTTTGTGCTGATTTTCTAGTTGAGGAAACTACAGCTGTTCTAATTCTTTTCTCATTTTCTCTAAAGAATTGGCATCTTTGATTTTTTCCGTTAGTTTTTTACAATATAGCAGAAAGTCAACCTTGGTTTCGGCCAGTAATGTTTTTACCTCTTTCTTCATTCCAGGAGATATAAAAGCGCATCTTGCCATCGGTTCCTTGTGGTGTGCAACTGTTAATAATTGTCCGGCAGCCCAAAGCTTTCCGAGGTATGTCGCCTCTTTCCAAACCCTCTCCGCTGTCTTCGAGGATTTTTGAGATTACAGCACCCGAGGCTGCCATGGCAGAGCCTATAAGGTTCTGCGACTCCACAAAGTGTTTGTCCCTCTTGATTATTATCTCGGTGAGACTTACTGCAATTTCTGGGTTGAGCGCAGGTGCTTCAAGTAGACATTTCCCTTTTCTTGAGTATTTTATAAGAAGTTCTTTCTTTTTCTCATCTGTGAGACCAGATGATAGTAAATTTTTCCATCGTGACTCCAGGTCTGGGTGTAGAACTAGATCCTGTGATAGGTTTTCTGCTGGATCTTTGCCGAGAACTCTTAGAGATTCTGCGTCAAGAGTTTTTGGTCTGGGTGCTTTGCAGACAACCCCCTGTTCTTTGGTTGCAATATTTTTCTGCGGGGCAATATTTTCTTTGTCTATACCCTCCTGTGTATAGGTTTCTGCATAGAAAATAAAACTGGCTGTTAGCCTACTTTTTGTATAAGCCATAGCCAGTCTTTTAGGTTATGAACAGCATTTCTCTTACGTTGTCAGTAAGTCCAGCCATCAACTATTGTGATAAGGTTTAAAATCTTACCTTTTTCGCTGTTCTCAGAAACGTCAGCATCTGAAATGTTATGCGTGCTTGCTAGAACAATAGCCGGTGCTGATGGGTTTGAGCTCACATTTCCCGTAACTTATAGGTTCTCTACTTGTCTTTGAAGCTTTCTCATCTTTTTTGCTATTTTTTCCAGGCTGTTTCTTGATTTTTTGTAATTTGTAAATCTTAACGTGTAGAGGTGCTAGGCACAAAGAAATGTTATGAAGAATCCAAGCTATACAGGCAGCGATCTCTATCTCTAAACGTGTGGCGACACTAGCGTGAAGTAGTGGTACTACAATGTGTAATCTAAAGAACGAGGACCGAAGTATAATTAAAACGCAGCCTGTAACGTGGAGTTACAGAGCCAGAGGAGAAGTCTCCTAGAAATAACCGAAAAATAAATAAAACTTATCAGGTCGGACAGTTGAGTTCAGTTGCATAGTGGCTAGTGCTATGTCTGGCAGTCCGAAGAGTAGTTAAGCAATGAGAGTTCTGGACCAAGATTCCTGCACCGACATATTACCGGCATCCGGGTTCGCGTCCGT
>JARQTI010000391.1:31052-44267 GCA_030142655.1 Trachelus tabidus
TTTTGATTAGAAATAAAAATTACATTTTTTTTCATTTCTACGGATAATATTCTAAAAAAGTCGCTTACTAATTTGTTGTAAACATTCTTATTTTGGAAATAAAAATTACTAAAGAAGTGCATAACCTTTTAAAAATCGCAAAAACTGCGACTTCTGATGACCTGTAATTTGATTCACCATCTCATTAAATTTTTCGAGTACCACATTATTTGAATGTATTATAATGCGAGTGTAGCTTTTATCAGACGTTTAATTTATTTCATCAATTTAGAAATATACAGGTCATTAGTAGAATACTATGTCAACATAAACAAAAATAACATTTCGTTCACACTGACTTCTCTGAACCGTCATAATACTCATACGTGTTATTCATAAATGTCAAATCGATAAATATTTCCTTTGATTAGTATGTAAAATATGTCTCACTTGTCAGTTTTCACGCATTCGTTGAGAACGATACATATTCGTTCACAGTTTTTCAACGTAAATTTAAGAATAAGTGTATTACAATTATGCGATTTTCAATAAAAATCCGTGAAATTGTTTCTTTATATCAAAATGCAATAGGTGGTGAAAAAGACAAAAAAGGAACTGTGCTTCGTGAATTGGTATCAAAGTTTAATTTATCAAATACTGAAGATTACGACAATGTGGAACAGTACATGAACTATAAACTTTGCACAAGTTTTTATAATAATTATAAGAAACGTTGGAGTGCACTGTCTAAAAACAACAAAAATAAACAACATTTTGAACACAATAATAGTGCCTGGATGAACAGTGATTTTGTATTTGATTACAGTCAAAAAAATTCTGAAGTGGATCATTACTTTCGATCAAGTAAGTATTAGTATTATGTTTTATGTTGAGTTAGGTAATATAAATGCATTCGTTATTACATAAGTCTGACTGCAATAATTTTGTTGCTTAAAAACTAATCACATATTTATTAAATTTTTTTTATATTTTATATTATCATTAAAATATTTTTACGTTTGCTTTGTTTTATTTGATACAGATAATGATGTGGGTAGATGCAAGCTCACTTATGATTCTTTATCACAAGAATCTAAGAGAAAACGAATTCGTGAATCGACTATTTCACGAGAAGAGAGTTTTGTTATTGCAAAGAAGAAGATGAAAAATGAAAACAACATTAATGGTTGCAAATTGATGGATTTTATTTCTGACGCAGATGATGCTAATCAAATTATGGCAAAATTAAATGAACCTGTGAGTAGGTCTTTTACAGCCGAAGAAGCTGTAGCTTTGATGATTGAAGCAAATCTAACAAAATATGCCTACAAAACAATGAGATCGTTCGCATTGGATGTTAATCATGATATATACCCTGTATATGAAAAGGTATATTAACTTTTAATCTTTTTATGTGTATATACGTACGCAACTTATTTGTAGTTATTGTAGTTATACGTATATATGTATTCAAATTATCGCGTATAGGTTGCACAGGCAAAACAGGATGCATACCCAAATGGGATTATAATTACAGAAAACAAATGCGAAGTTTCAATTCAAAATCTTCTCGATCATACCATTCATCGTTTAATAAATTATTTAAAAATAAATGTCGAGGATAATGGAGACCTGCAGAATTTGAAGCTAATTTGTAAGATCGGTTTCGATGGTTCCAATGTTTCTGTATATAAACAGAAAGCACAAAATGACTGCGTATTTTCTGGTGGGATACTATGCTCATCTTTGGTGCCCTTACAGCTAGTCAACGATAGAACAAAAAAAGTATTATGGCTAAATCCCAGATCATCTTCAACGAGACTAGTCCGGACCTTCAAAATTTTATTTCAGAAGGAAACTGATGAATTGTGTAAAGAAGAGGAGAATTATATTAAAACACAAATTCAAAATTTAAAGAGTTGTAAGATTGGAGAGTGCACAATAAGAACGGACATGTACCTCACAATGATAGATGGCAAGGTATTTATATTTTATAAAAATATTTTGTTAATAATCACAATAAGAAATTAATATTTAAATACTTTTTTCTTAAAACATAGGTGGTTTCTGCCTTAAATGATAAGGCAAGCCAAACCTGTTATTTGTGCGGCAAAACTATTAGCAACTTCAACAAAATTGACTTTTTAATAAATCTGGAAATCAATGAAAATTCTTTGCAATATAGTTTTCCGGTACTTCATGCGTACATAAGATTCATGGAATTAGTCTGCCATATATCCTATCGATTAGAGATTAAAAAATGGCGAGTGAGTAATAGTTATACAGTCAAATAATTTTATCTACATATACATTAACTGTAAATTATTACTAATGTATATATTTAGAATATAAATATCTTATATACAATTTACATATTGATTTCTTTTTTGAAGGTTCCAAAAAATGAAAAGGAGATAGTAAAAACCACGAAAAATAACATTCAAAATCTGCTTAGAGAAAAGATCGGAATTCTTGTTGATTTCCCAACACAAGGTTCCGGAAACACCAATGATGGCAATACAGCCAGGAGATTCTTTAACTCCATAGATGTTGTAGCAGAAGTAACTGGTAATTTTATTTAAATTAAAAATTATTCAATTAACACGTTTGATACATTTTTATAAAATAAAAATTAATTATTTTCTTAGGTTTTGATAAAGATCTTTTATCAAGATTTAAAATTATCTTAGCAGTTATTAATGCTCATAAAGCAATCAATGTGGAAACATTCAAGCAGTTCTGTTTAGAAACGGCTAGATTATACGTTTCTTTATACCCCTGGTATTATATGCCTACAAGTATGCATGTAATATTAATACATGGTTTTCGCATTATTCAAACTTTGCCACTTCCTATCGCTTTTTTTTCCGAGGAAGCCCAAGAAAGTAACCACAAAAACGTAAAAAAATTTCGAGAAAAATTTGCGAGAAAGCATTCAAGGTGTTGTTAATGATTTAAATATAATAATTATTTTTCTATGCATGACATTACTATCATTATTTGAAAAAATTTTTATTGAAGGACTGCTACAAATGAAGACATGTTTAAGAGGTTACTTTTATACTCCGATCCTTTATTATCTATGTTAAGAAAACTTCCGAAAACCAAAGAACAACCCTTTACAAAAGAAATGAAATCACTTTTGATTTTTGATGATGAAAATGACAGTAGTTCAAATGACGAATCTATCCAGAATGATAATAACGAAGATAACTGTGAGAACGAGGGTGATGAAAATGAATATTTGTTTCTTGAAGAAACTCATTAAGTCTAACTTTCATTTACAATTATTATTATCACATTATTCTTGTTTTTTTGTTGTTTATTTTTATTTATCTGTTATAACAGAATTGAAATAAAAAACGTATTATGTATACGTTAAAATTTTTTGAAAATCGCATGTTTGATATACCATTCCCCAAAGAGGCGTGTTTAAATCAGCATTATCAATTAAAAACCGAAAAAGCATTTCACAAATAGTGCATTTTCTATAATTTTTTTTTTCCGGATTTTATACCATTTCCTACTATTTTTTAATCTAATGTAAGGTATTCGAGGGAAACGGATATTAATAGTTAATCACAAGAACTGTAATATTACCGAAAAAAAAAATTATTACCATATTTTCCAGTGGAATAAAAATTTATCCCACTTTTTCGCTTTCCCAGCCCACTGTGCACCGCTTCCACCGACCAAGATGTGCTCGCCGGTTCCGCCGACCTCGATGTCGCCGGGATCCTGTTGCTGCCGATAAGCCAAAGAAGCCCTGGAGCACCCGGGAGGGAACTCCACCGTCCCCGTCGGCCGGTGAGGGCTGCCCTCTGAGCCTATCCACCGCCGATACAGCCGACAGGGAGATGAGGCTTTCCTCCCTGGCCCGCCAAAGGCCTGCCGATCGTCCACGTCAGTGCCTCCGTCCGGCCGAGAAGCCGCCGACTATCCCTTACTCACCAGGCCCAGCGTGCTTCGAGGTCCGTGCCTCCAGGATCACCGTTCATCTCCACTCGGCTGTTTCCGCCGCTGCGCGTCAACGCTCAGGAGAGTTTCTGAGTGAACCCACTTGTTTTGAATATTGAACACCGAGCCGAAAAAGAGACAGAAAGAGAAAAAGAGATATAGCGAGCGAATATTGCCGTTGAGCTGCCGTTGCCCTGGAGGGCTGATTATATTAAGCTTTACGCTTTCCTTCTGCTTTTCTTTTTATGGTGAGATCTTTCGCTTTCCTTAATATTCTCTGATTTGATTTATGGAAGGTTACAGACACGTACACGGCTAAACCGTCTGTTTAGCCGGTAACGAATTTTCCTTGCCGTTATCGGGCGAATGTCTTTCCGCCTGCTATAGTATAAAGGACGATAGTGCCGTTATAATTGTATATTCTTGAAGTTCCGATTTTGCTCTTCTTATATGATTTGTGATTTCTATTCTTTCTATGATTAACGAATTTTCTGGAATCTTCGCCTAGTGTAAACGTGGGAATTTTCCTGCCCGAACGTTTGACCCCGGGTTGACCGGCTTGGTTGTTCTAAAGCCAGATTCTCTCGCTGCCCATTTATAATATTTTGCCGATTATTATAAGATATCGTTTACCGAAAAATTATTATTCTTTTGACTTTCTAAATTACTTTGAGATTTCCGAACCCTAAGTTCCGTTAAATTTAGTGGCGAGTTCACGCCGTCTTTATTCTGAATAATTAGATTCGTATTGTTTTTCCTATTTTCTTCTTTCGAACTGTGATAAGTTATACTGAATTCTTTTCTTCTTGCTTAACTTTCTTTGATTTGGCTGAAGTGTGATTCCGAATTTAATATTTCTATTTTTGTATGCGATATCTTCCGTTCTTATTTCTGTGAATTATTGCTATTGTGTCGTATCTGATTATCGTTGCCGAAAATTTGAGTATTTTCGCCTTACCATCGCTGTGGAACTTTTGTGAATCTTACACCTTGCGAACGTCTTTCTGACGTCGCGCGCTAGGCGCCCCTCAAGATGATCTTGTTGTTGATCTTCTTCGACGCCGAGCCTTCTGCCGGTTTTGATATTGTACTACCCGTTCCGAGAACGTTGTCTTATTACAACCACAATTTAATATTCGTTATAATACTTTATATTTTTCTGACTATGATATTTCTTTTTATATGCCATATTCTGTTCTAATTGATTGTGATCATTTCTATTTATTGTGCTAATCTTTCTGTATTCGCGATTTAAACTTGTGTTAACGAACTCGCGCGTATTACCCTTTTCGGGTTCCTACGGATTTATACCTTTTTTTAAGTGGCCCTTTCGTATTATCATTGTCGATCGCGGTTATAAATTTCGCGCGTGCGAGAATTGGAACCGCGCAGTCGTTCCGCTGCCGTTCCTTGTGTTCCGATTTTTGTTAGTTTATTGATATTGTTTTAGTTTATTTCACACGAATTTGGTAGTTTATTCCGAGTAATTAGATTATTCTTACTGCATTTCCGTGGATATCGTTTTCCAGAAAAATCGAGCTCACATCGTACTCGCGTGTTCTCACGCGTAGCGCCTTTGCCGCCGTGATTTACCGATAAATACATATAATGCGCCTATAGTTTCTGATACTATCGGTTGAATATTCTAATTTATTTTGCATTGTATAGCTTGCGATTTTGGATACCGATTATTGTGAAGTAATTTTAAGACCTTTGTTAATCGTGCTTGGATTACGCTCACACCTTCCGTAATACCTTAATTATTGCTTTTGTAACTTTGCTATTGAGTTTACTGATTATTTGAAATTTTGTTTTGCTTAATACAGCTCTGGTGCGTTAACTAATTAATTTGGATGATCTTCTTGTAGTTTTTCGTATCGATTCCTTATCAGTCCTTGGCTGGTTTTCCCCTTCCTTACCTCTTAAACGCCGCGACACTTCCGACGAGCTAGCTTCTGAAGCGGCATACCGTGGGACGTGACGTGGTCTAATTTCATACTATTGCTTTCCAAGTTCCAGGTAACCTTTAGGATTAGTTACGTTTTAGATTCTTTTCTTGGCCGTAGTGCCCCTATTGGATTTTGCGTGGCTGTTGTGCCCTTTAGGTTTAGTTTACATGGCGGCACTCATAGGTTTAGCTCACCTGGTGGCATATTTAGTTTTAGTTCGCCTGGTAGCCTGTTTAGGTTTAGTTTGCCTGGTGGCAATCAGTTACCCGGGATTACTTCTTCTCCCGACTTTTGCTGTATGGATAATGAGCTTAGAGCTCGTGGTACTCCTTGGAGGTTACCTGGCGCCCAACCTTTTCTTTTAATTATACCGAGACCACTTACATTCCCGATTTCTAGGTGTGTAGATTTCCGTTTTGCAGGCGAAATAAAACCGTCGCACTGCATAAAGAAGATTTTTTTTGTATTGAATTCTTTAAAGTCACTGTATAACAACGAGGTCATGAGCGTCCCCTTGATATAATTTATAATAAATATTTATTTGATGGTTATTTGATTAAGATCGATAGTTTTACTCTACAATAATAATCATTCTTTCTAGGTTTCTTTGAAGAGAAATATTTTCGAGAAATCTAATTTTTGTAACATTATTCTTGTGATTCATTGAGCACAATTGTTACGGTTTATGGATGGAAATTACATCATTCATCGGAAATAATGTGTGATTCAAACTTATTCGATTACCCATTGAAAATAATTGGAACAGAATTTAATCATCCATTAAATTCAATGGTGAATGGGCCAAATTACATAACTCATTAAAAATAATGTGTAATGAATAACATATTCCATTATTCATTACAATTAATTTGTAATGGGAAAGAAGTTACATTACTCATTAAAAATAATGTTTAATTAATTCCTAATGGGAAAAAAATTCCATTAATTTGTCATGAAAAAAAAATTACATTACCCATTAAAAATAGTGAGTAATGTAATTTCTTCCTCATTGAAAATGTTATAACCTTGCTGCTTACTAACATACTCAATTTGAACTAACTTTTCCATAATGAATTTCTTAGAAACAGCGTAAAATCAATTGGACAAACACAGTTTGAAAATACCGAAAACTTGTACTTATCAATTACGCATTCATAGATGTCGTGGCCGCTGAAGAGGTCCAATGGCTGCTCAAATTAACTTTTCACGTTGTCACTCTCGCGTTGTCTTCTTAGGTTCGTCTTACACCTTCAATTAGTCTCTGATTTCTGATTGACAAGAATGTGCCGCCTTACTCGTTGTTGTATTTTTTTTATTACACTGCTCTCGTCAGCTGGCAACACTGGCTTTCGTCTTCTTCAAAGGAAAATGACCGTCTTCAATTTTACCGTCTTTTAGTTGAAAAGTCAGCTGATTCTAATTAGAATCTAATTAGAAAATTTTCTAGAATTGGCTTCTTCTTAGTTTCACGTCCTTTTTCAAAACCAACCTCGTTACCCCCCGTCTATGCTCGAGGTTTGAGGGCACAGGCCTTTGGCAAGTACCCTGCGCTAGGCACGGCTAGGTGTGTCTGTGCGTGTGCGTGTTCGTGCGCCCGTGCATCCGTGCTTCCATGCGCCTGTGCGTCTGTGCGTGCGCGCGTGCGTGCGTGCGTGCGTGCGTGTGTGTGTGTGTGTGTGTGTTTTCTATATTCATCGCCCTGAAAGTTTTCTAAGGTATTCTTAAAAGCACCTGCAACTATGAAAAACACGTATGACCCTCGTAAACATCCTAAAACATTAATATGTGGTGCAAAAGGAAAATATGCACAATTGATACGTTCAAACAGTTGAGTCTCATGTTTATCATAATTATAAGTACCTGAAATAAAACAAACGTATAATTATAAATGATATAAAAAGTTATTTATTGAATAAAGATAAGATCTGTTATTAAAGCCGCACTTGTAGTAACACGTACTACAGCCAATCAGCCCGCCGGTGGCCTGGTCGTCGCCGGAGCGGGGGGAATTGTGACAAGCGCCACGAAATAATACACGATTAATTGCTTTTCACTAGTAATCACTTTATTTGGGCTACGCGTACCGTCAGGGCATGTTTACAATGTTCGGGCGGATCAGCGAGCGGAAGACGGGAACACATCTTAATCATGAACGACGGTCGCGGGGATCTCTCATCTTCACACCAATTCTTTTGTGAAAATATGTCGCTTGATAGCGATCCTCTCGAGAGATCAATCTAAGCATTTGCTTCTCCGACCTATGGGATCGGTCGCTTCCGTTACCACTTCTCTTTTGGTTATTCGACCGACTCCCATACCCCCCGTCATGCATACGATGCCAAGAACCCGCTTCCCACTCGCGACCGACCACTCCCCTTCGCGGTCTCTCAAATACTACCACTACTCTCGCCTCGCAGTATATTTTATACATTCTATCTGTATTGTTTTTCCTAGTTTTTGTTATTATTGATTACCCGCTATTATCCGCAATTGTGTTGACAGAATATGATGAACGAAACTCAATTAATTTTAACTACAAAATAATAACAAACTGAAATAACTGTGTATGCGGTTGCCAACACGTACATTAAAATAATTTGGTAGACGCAATGATGGTACTACATTTTTCTTCAGTCTTGCCTTCACAGTACGAGGTATATAGACTTTCGAAGAAAAATGTAGTTTACACAAATGATAATTTTTATTTAAAAGATATGAATCGATGTAACTCAGCAGGAGGTTACACATTGCTTCTACCCAGGCGTTCGATAACTCCAAGTCGTTTAGGAGGCAATGGGATCCCACTTGTAGACACACCGATATACAACCAGGAAAAAGAAGAGGAAAAGTCTTTCTTCAAAGGAAACATTACGAAGCTCTAAGATATAAACGTAGAAGAAAAATAAGAGAAAAGGAAACAGAGTAGACAAATAAGAATAGAAAAGTAAGAAAGTATGAAATAGGCTTAGCCTGGAAAGACGAGTTGCCGCAATTCTTGCAAACCGTCGTCCACAAAAGTTCCACTAAGTAAATAGTCTGGATGTTGAACACAATCACGCTCAAGGACAAAACTCTGCACTGTAATTGCACTGAACACACTTCAAAATCCACCAGCGTAAATTCGTAGACGCAAAGCCGTCGCCAAATTGGAAGATAGTGACGCACAGCGACCTGTTTACACAACAAACATATTCTCCAAGATGGCGACTGCGCATTGCTGCAGATGCGCACGTTACCACTGCGCCATCTGATCGGTAGGTTTTATAAGTATTCTATGTTTTACTACAGCCTATTGGAGTGTCAACCCCTTGGGTATACCTACATATATATATGTGACGTTAGCTATATAACCCACCAATCAGATGGCGTCGCTGCTCGTGCTAACAGTCTATAGTACGGGAGTGCCGTGTCTTCAATAAGTCCTTCCTTCCTTCCTTTCCTTATGGCTGTAACCCCAATGGGAGACATGTGCCTACTGGTAACTGGTCCTAGTAATCAAGGTTGGAAGTTCGACACTAGATGGCGATGTACCTTGCGAGACGGGCCTTATTCAACTCAGTGTGAAGACCTACAAAATTTATACACCGAATCCGAACAGTGTTGGGCGAAATCCGTATAAATACTCACTTAAGTTTTCATATGAAAACCCATTGGCGAATGCCGCTGGGAACTGGGCGCGAACCCCGAACCTTTCGGTCGTGAATCCGCTACCTTAAACACTCGTCTACGGTCGTCCCGGTCTTCAATAGGTGGTCTGTGGTATCACCAAAACAACTTTTCAAAGTGTTCGACGACTCGGGGTTCGCGGATTGAAGGATCATCGAAAGAATAGCAAACGTCTAAACGTACAAACCAAGGGATAAATGACTTGACCAAAATATTTTGTATCCACAAAACGGATTGGGCGAATTACTTGTACGATGTGGGGCTAGATCTCTCCTGCTGGTCATGGAGAATTAGTTGAAATATCAACTCGCATGAACTCTAAAGAATACATCAAAATCCTTGACAATGTCCTCGTTCCTATTGTTCAAGCTATATATTCTATGGATGATATGCCGGCAATTACTGTGGTACAAGATAACTGTTCATGTCTCTATACAAACACAAAATTGGTTTAGACAGCATCCCGAAATACATGTTGTTAACTGACCGCCTAAATCTTCTGATTTAAACTTAATAGAACGTGTGGGGAAAAATGGTGTTGAGGTAGACTCCGAGATAAATAAGAACGAAAGCTGCCCTAATTAATCATGTGAAGAATATGTGAGAGCAGCTTCGAAATAATTTCAATTATTTCGATAATCTCTGGCGTTCCATTCCACAGAGAATTTATACCGTGATTGAACAAAATGGATACTGGTCAGATTATTAGGTCATACTCATAGGCATGGCTTTGCCTGGTTTCAGTCTGCCCATAGCCACTGAGAAACAAAAGCGAGGAAATAAAACTCAGAGTTCATAGGTGCCTACCATTTCTGTTGATGCTTCGCTCTGATTGGTCAACTTTGACCTGCTCTCATTTAAGACTTAAGAGCTTCCGGACAAAACGAAGGTCATTTTCGTGATCAGTGAAGCCTCTCGAACACCGCCATACCCACCGGATCAGGTAATTTCGCTATACCCTATATACATATATAAAAATCGCGCGAAATGGCCTATTTGTAACTATAACTTTGTTGCTTGACAGCATAGAAACGAGCTTGTCTATCATTGTAACAATAATAATATTTTTTGGAGGAAATGTTGCGTCCTGCAAAAAGATGTGAGCTTTTGTATTTTGCATTATTTCTAAGATATTTCATTTACAGGCGTTGAAATACCGTTTTTAAAACTCCCTTTTATAATTTCATTAACTACACATATCCTACACAAGAATCACGTTCCTCGTGTTTCGATACATTATGTAGGGCCTCTACACATAGGTAATTAGATTTATGACCTGCGTAAATTATCTAATAATTTTGACCGATATTTATTAGCCTACTTACATTTTACATATTACAAGATGTCTTACTATACAAATAGTGTATGTGTTTCTTAACATAATTTTTATTTTTTATAAATTGAAAATAAAGTTTAATTTCGCAATACGATTATATTAATTAACGTAACATAAGAAATTCAAAAAACTGTATTACCTGAATACGTCGTTCATTTCTTATCGCACGAATTTCGTTTATTTTTGATAAGGCTTTGCGTATTAAATCTTCTTCTTGGTGAGCATCTGAAACTGCAGCATTATAAAGATTTTTCAACCTTTGTTGGTAATAAAGTGAAACTTTGTCATCAGGAGTAATCTTCTCGTGAGCTTTTACGATATTATTTAAATTGTGTTCTGAGCGGTTTCGTTCGTCTTCAACTTCATGTACCAAATGATAAATATTTTTTAGACGCTCCTAGACAAAAGAGAAACAGTATTTTTTGTTATTCGAATACAAAATGAATATACAATACTTCGGAATAGTCGCCATCTCTGATTCAACTGCAATTTGTCACAGAGGTTTGACTTTATTCGAAAAGAATATCTCTAAAAGGATTTTCAGCAACTACCTTAGGAACAAAATAGTACATTATGCCACAAGGGAGGAAAGTGCGCGATTTTCGCCGAGTGCGAAGGTTGTTGCCCGAGCGAAGCGAGGGCAACACAAGCACGAGGTGAAAATCCGCACTCCTCCCGTGTGGCATATATTACTTTTTATCCGACTATTTTTAAAATAACTATATTTTTATGCCTGCAACGGCACAACGCTACAATATATGGATGGGTGTAGGTTCACATCTCATTTCTTTTGTTTATAGTATATTACACTACAAGGGCAGAAAACTGAGTTTTCGGCACTGCTCGATAGAATGCCCGAGGCGAAGCCGAGGGCCTTCTATCGTGCAGTTCCGGGTGCTCAGTTTACTGCCCGTGTGGTGTATACTATTTTTCTTTATACCATGATCGATAGTACATTATTGACGCATCGATTTCAGTGCAGAAAGCATGGAGACTAGAGTACAGGAGGCCGAACGTATACGGAAAAATGCCGAATTTTTGGTTCAAGAATCGTGTATCGGTAAGCTTCAAAAATTTACCATAAGCGTCGCTCTAGTCACGCGACCGAAGTGAAGTTGACAATTGGTGGTACAAGTGAAGTGAGCTAAGAATGGTTTGAAAAAGAAGAAGAGTAACGGCAAAGAAAATATTTGTTCTCTGTAACGATTTATTAGCGTCCATTACACGTGTGCGGTGCTGAATTCTTTCTCCGTGAAAACAAGAGGTTCGAGACGGAATCGGTGGCAGGGGGATACGAGAAGGTAAGAAAATAAATGTAAGCAATTTTTTTTACCCAATCGAAACCAATATAATACAAATGGTCGATTAGTTTTGTAGCGTAACCAAAAAAAAAAGAGCGTATTTTGTCTACGCGATCTGATATTTCGCTTTCGCATATTTTGTTGCACGTAAGCTTGTGTATTAGCTCAAATATTATTAATGGACTTGTATTTTTTGTTACTGATATTAGTGGAGATTCATATACAGTCTGTTGGGTAAGGATCGGTTCAGGTGGCTCGACAGGTTAAATCACTGCATACCTAAGAGGGTGAAGTAAGTATTGTACTGTTTGAGAGTGACAGGTATTTTCTGTATAATTATATTGCTTTTCTTTCTGTCCATTAGAATGGGGAGGGTCTGCTCTATCGCAGGCTGCACGTGTGGTCGGTATGCAGACATCACAAGGCGCAAGAAATTGAATTTGCGTCAAACAACACTTTTCAGTATTCCACAGGTAATTGTCAATTATCTTTATTTACAGTGGAAAATACTTTTATTTTAAATTCAGAGAGAACTTCAGGGGGTTGAGTCACTAAAGTTTTTTTTTAACCCTGCAGCAAGGTCATACATTGCAAACTTGGAGAATAGCCACCGGACAAGGAGATCTGTCCAAGACAGATTTAATCTGCGAGTACCATTCTTATCTTCTGCAATTCTTTAAATGTCAAAAGTAAGTCTCACATATATCAGGAATTAACTATTAATAATTACAGTGAAATCATTTCATTTTATATGGTTTAGATCGGGAAACGATATATCATATTTTAGAAATTATGACATCTATTTTGAAATTTTTATTTATTTTATTTATGATTTGTTTAGTTCATCATAAAGAAGCGATTTCATTTTAATGGAACTGGTGTCATTCGATTGAGAAACAAAAATCGTTTGCTAACGCGTATTTTTTCCGTATTTCTGTTCTCAGCTTATCGACATGCAAGGGTATCTGCTGAAGTGCACGTACTAGGGAATCCTGGCTGACTTGATTGCGTACTGCAAGCCAAAAAC
>JARQTI010000391.1:44367-55299 GCA_030142655.1 Trachelus tabidus
CCAGATCCCACTGACTGGCCTTTTGATTTTTAGTTATCGACCGCGGATGTGGAACCTGATTTCTCACGCGGACGTAATATCATAATCGAAATATTATGAACAGGCAGCGAGAGAATCTGGCGGTAGAACAACCAAGCCGGTCAACTCGGGGTCGAAGGCTCTGGCAGGCAGATTCCAACGCGTACTCTAGGCGAAGATTCCAAAAAATTCATTAATCACAGAAAGAATAGAAATCACAAATCATACAAGAAATGGCGCAAAATTGGAAAACTCAAAAACATAAAATGATAACGATACTATCGTCCTTTATACTATAATAGGCGGAAAGACATTCGCCCGATAACGACAAAGAAAACTCGTCATCGGCACGTGTCTATAATCTTCGATCAGAAATCAGAAAATATGAAAGAAAGCGAAACACCTCACCACAAAAAAGGAAAAGCAAAATAGCAAGCGATACCTCAATTCAATAGTCCTCCAGGCAGCAGCAAATATAATGTTAGTATAATCGTCTCGCTTTCTCTCAAAACTTCTTTACACGTGGAATCGTTTCGAAACTTTCCACTACAATGATTTATCGATCGACGATCTTCGGCAAGCGGGCACAGGTGAGGCGGGCGACACCGGAATGAGACGAACGTTGGCGGAGGCAGCCGAGCTCTTCCGAGCGTCGACGCGCAGCGGCGGAAACAGGCGAGTGGAGATGAGCGACTATCCTGTGGGCACGGCCAACGAAACTCGCTGGGCCTGGTGGGTCGAGGTGTTAAGCCTTAGCTAGTGAAACTGCTAGGGCGTAGGTATATTTTAATTGTGGACTACAATTTAAACGCTAGGCGTATCTGTTTTCTGTGTTATCGATGATGGAATAAGGTTGTGGAAAGATTCGTAGATTGGGTCGTTTCTAAGAGTGGATTGTTTATTGATATTGTGAATTCGAATGAGAAGCGACGAGTCTCATCCATTCGTTGTACTTAAGCCCGTATTCACAACTCGCTCTTAAGGTCACTAACAGAGTCGCTTGTACTTAAAAGTCACCAAGAAAAAATTTGAAAGCGCGCTATTAGCACTAAAAGCGAGTTATTAATACGGGCTTTAGATTACATATAATGAATTCGTTAACTTACGGAGGTTGTGGTTAGGTTATTGTTTTGAGGAGTTGAGAAGAGTTTCACTGTGTGAGTTTTTTCACTTGCACTTCGTCGTCTGTTGTGACACTCGCGATAGACTGAAACGTATGCTCACCACGATGACTTCCCTGGCACCCGGGAAGGTTGGTCATTTTGGTTCGAAATCACGTAGGTCGCTATCAGCGGAGGCCAGAGCAAGACCCGATGGTTGTCAAGGTTCGCAAAAGATGAACTTGCAGGGAGGGTCTTGCTTCATACCTCGCGCTGCCATGTAGTGTGAGCGCGTGGCCTGCTACTCAGCGTTCTAGGATTTACATGAGGCAATTGAAAAGTTCGATGTGCCGAAAAGAATTTATCGGTTGCATTTGCTTGAATAGATCCACTTTGGAATATAACAGAGGATGCTCAGGCGGCTTCTCAGCCGAACGGAGGTACTGTCATATCCGATCGGCAGGCCTTAGGCGGACCAGGGAGGAAAGCCTCATCTCCTTGCCGGCCTTGTTGGCGGCGGATAGGCCCAGAGGTGGGCCTCGCCGCCCAACGGAAACGGCGAAGTCTCCTCCTGGGTGCTCCAGGGCTTCTTCGGCTTATCGGCAGCAGCAGGATCCCGGCGACATCCAGGTCGGCGGAACCGGCGGGCACATCTTGGTCGGTGGGAGCGGCGTGCTGATCCCTCCATGGTTGTCCCTCACTAAAAATTCTAAAAATCGGCATCGAAAGCCAAACGTGATCGCCACAAAATTCTCAAACTATACAATAATGATGTCCTGCCCTCACGCTCTTATGTCGTTATAGAGAGACTCGAGAGTCGAGATTGATTATAGCGTAACAAAAAGCAAAAGCTCAATCAATATTACGAAACGAAATCGGAGATGATAAAAGGACGATAATAGACGTTCACAAACGGAAACCTTAAAAATAATGTTTTAGGCGGAATTGCGCTAGTGGATTGTCGTGCGGAGTTTAGGATGAAAGAGCAATCGGAATTTATTGAATTTTTGGGGCGCGATTCCGGACAAGCACGTCACAGTACATACAACCAAAATGATCGTTTAAAAATTTGTGCTAACAGGGATGTTACGATTAACTCGTAAGTTTTCAATACTTTTTTACGTCGAAAGGAATTTCTTCTGAAGCATTACCCCCAATTCATTATTCGTTTGCAAACAGTATTTTTGTCAGACGATGGCGTTTTCGGATGGGCGTTAGAATTTCTTGAACATAGAACTTACCATACCAATTAAGACGAATTTGTAGGAATTGGTGTACAATTGTTACGATCAATTTTATTTTCTGTGGATTTTTAAATATTAAAAGAGGAGAGCTTTGCTGGATATAATTACTAACTACACGCGCCAATGCCAATGCGACGCACTTGCCCTACTGAATAGTTTCGGGTGTCACACTGATGCACTATGCCACTCACAAATTTGCTCTACAAAAGATGGCGGCCAGTCCCCACCACTTAAAAAAATTTGCCTCACTTCTCTCAATGGCAGGATACTAGAATCTAGCGGTCTAGTAGTGTATAGAAGTCTATGATACCACCACGCAGCGAGGTTCTGGGAGGTCTGTTAGGACCATGTTCAGCAGGAGCACTAGAGCTTTGCCATGCCCGAACTGCGAACCAATGTCGAAGCACGTAGCTCTCTCAGTCCAGCAGTCCAGCAGTCCAGCCGAAAACGTACAGGAATGTGCTGACTATAAGGAGGGCCATTACAACTTCAATTGAGAAATTTTAGGTTACATTTTGTGTACTCTACTACCGGCTAGAGTCCCTCTAGTTAGAGTCGGGCCAATACCCGGAAGGGACGCCATTTTCAGGGTCGTTTGGAGCCGCCATGATATTCTGCACGTATTTTCAAACTATCAATCTTTACCATTGACACTACACCACAAGACACAGTGCTAATGCATCCCATATACATATTCACAACCATACATCCCATTCCGGAAAGAGCCCTGAAAATGGCGGAGCCAATTAGTAAGAGGATGCATCATATTAACACTAACTCGTCAAAAATAATCACGGTAAAAGCTTAATAACAAACATATACTTTTAGGATACTATTAGTACGTTCAAAGTAGATATTTTGGAATTCCTGACACGGACCCGCCAAGTAATACTCGATGAGGACTCACCGTTTCATAAATTGTTGAATGACCATTAAATCATAATCAACTACCGGAAGCAGTAGTAATGCAAAAGAGCAGCGAAAACGTTATAGGAAATTTTGAAAACACAAATAAAATGATGGGCCAGGGCTAGATTCTATAATTGGCAAATATGTAGTGACTTAAATACTTGGCCTCAATAATATGATTTCAATACTTTTTGTTGGAGGAGTTCATAGCACTCCTGTACTTGGCGTAGTTTTTCACACGTAAGCATTTTTTGGGGGATCATAATATACTGAATAAGTAAATCACACAATTCCTGTTTTACATATTGACTAGATCCCTTATAAATTTAACAATATCACATTTTTTAGTCTAAATACTTTAAATTCTACCCTTTTTTACATTACATGACATTAGTTAACCCTATACTCTCCTAACGACCATAAACCTACTGTCACTAAATTAAATTTTGACACGTTAGTCTTTTTGTCACGGATAACTGGTGCCGGTACTGTTTCTCGCTCAAATTTTCTTTCTTCTTCTTTCTGTTTCATTTTCCCTAAGTAAAGAATTCTAATACTGCTATTAACTGGAATTATATCGATCTCACTAATAATAATTTATAATTAATTTAACATGGTCTCTCCATTCATTCTTCTTTGATGGTAGTTCTTCCATGGCAGTTTCTTTAATAGACCAATTATGGGCTACTTTGTCGTTGGGTTGGTCTCTCTGCTGGAAGGATTTGTCAGAAGGCATATTTGACGTTCGCATTTTATACAATCTGACTATTGACTTTTAATTATGATTCCAAAAAAAATTTTTTTGTTTTTATCTGTAAGTAAAATATGGTTTAATTTAATTACCCATAATGTGCATTTGGAATATCTCAACATAATTGTTATCTTTACTTTTACATGATATAGATTAATAAAACTTACCTGAAGATGACCCCAACAAGGGTCGAAACGTTGTAACAGAAATACGCGCAGTAGTTTTTTCTTATTCTTTACCGAGGCTGCGTATGGTTAACACCTAAGGAAATAATTATCATACAGTACCAACCGACAATTTTACTTATCTAAACTAGGGGGTATCACAATGATTCCTTAGGCCTGGTAAGAGCTATAGGATGCTCAGACAGCTACTAATCACAATGATATTGGGAGCTGAGCTTTTTAAGGAGTGTTGTTGGATGGTTTTGGTCGATTTCAGACACCTCCAGCACAATGCTTTTGATGCAGAAGATCTACATGGATGGCAGGTTTCCTGATACAGGGTGGAGACACAATGTTTTTCAGGACCAAGAACTGCCAAGGATGAGTTCCCACAGTTTGCAGTACAATACTGTTCACTGATTCGCCCTGGAACAGAAAATACGTTTTCTACTAGCTTTTTTTGATAATTATACTTTCCAAATCTTCACTTGCTTCTTGTCGTCTTGTGGATTGCACGAGTCCCAGTGACTAGTCTAGAGTCAAGAGTGATCTCCTATCGAGGAAGCCGCTGCTTTTATCCTCGATAGGAATACGTTAATTCTAGTGGGGATAACGATTATTATCCTCCCGAAGTGTTAACGACGCTTTTTGGATAGAATATTTTGATTTCTTATCTGTTTGGACTATTTGATTTGATTGATTGGATTAGCGGTTTCCTCAATTATCGGCTTACTGGTATTTCTATTGTATTTAGCGCGTGTCGGCTTAAAGCGACTGGACACTTGTGTGTTTTGATTTCAGTTCGTCAACTGCATTTCTGATTCTCAGAATGTTCAAAGTAATAGGCTAATATTATTTTATCATGATTGTCGCTTTGACAATGTTAGAGATTTAAAAGTCCTATTTTCCCTTTCCTTCATCGGTGTCGCTGTGAGAGGTCGATAAGAGTTGTAAGGAATTTTAGAATTTGAGTAGTTCTCTCAGATACTATTATGCACATCGACAGTGCGTTATGTACTCTTATGTGGGGCTCTTGACGTATTCAACCTCGAGAATGGATGATTGGGAAGGAAAAAAGGATAGTGGTTAGGGGGGGGGGGGGGTTAGGGACGAAACATCACTATAAGTTACACAACTTTACATTCTTCCGGAGTAGTTTGCACAATGACACTGACGTCACTCTTTGCTCTCGTTAGGATCAACTCGTGCTTAACGTTTACGACGATCTTGCGATAATCTTCAGCAAAGCCTAGTATTATACTCAGTGGTATGGATATGTAAAAGTAATTAGCTGCATCGGTCAATTTCCCTCCTTGCGTCCAACCAGCGTTATCCATCAACGAGCGTTGACCAAGAGCCAGAGAAAAGTAACCGTTCATGAGGCTCATGAGACCAACGTTTTTATTTCGATCGATCTCTATACCATTCATCTCGTAGCGAAGCTCCTCGAAGAAATGGCAAATGTCGTTATTGACCAGAACGGTGTTCGTAGCCGCTGTGGAACCATCTTCCTTGACGAGCTTACCATACACGTGCAGTGAACTTCTGCTGGGTAATAAGCAAAAGTCTTGATGTTGAACCGAGATTCGAATCTCGTCACTGTAGTTGAACGTTGTGCGCCATAGACTCATCGAAGATGATAGGTGTACGAATGTTTCATGTTTCTTCTTCCATGGTATGCAGCAGACGAAAAGAATGCAGCAGAGTGAGCGTTTCACTTTCCTCTTGTGACTCTGAGTCCCAGATTTTTTAGAAATAACACATTTTGATGTGTGAGCGCTTTTTAGAAGCGGTCGACGACTGATTCCTTTTCGGCATATCGGCTCACTATTATAGCCTCTACCAATCTTTCTCTTATAAACGATTCCAATTATCGCAATGACTTAACGTGTAGTCTTATTGTTATGATGTCTCCTTGAAAGTTGACTAAGTCTCCGTCCTGCTCGACTGTTCGAAGCTGCAGGTGATCTATCGTCTTGGTAGCGATCGGTAGGTAAATGACGGGCGATGGCACCTCTATGATCTTGTATCCAGATGGTAGGACCGGAAAGAATTCGTGTATAGTATGCACTTTACGTTCATTGATGTAAGCGCCTGTCGTGAAGTTGCATTCGATTCAAGGTGAACACCTTGAGAATGGCCACAGGTACGTCTGACGTATGTAATTTATTAGCTTCCAGAACGCGTCGAGTTAAGCCCAGTAAGCGGCCTATGGAATCATTGGGTCGAAAGTCGAGATCACGGTTACACGTAATTTCGTTGCAAAAAGTATTATTGTTAGGCTTAATGAGAATGATAATGCCAAAAGTGTCGAAATAAATTACTATCGTTCACCTTTTATACGCTACCCAGTGTGTTTCCGGACCATCTTCGTCGTTCAGATTGGCGATTGCCGATTCGCACTTGTATGGTCCATCTTTCGGCATAGCGCTCCACACAAAGACTCCTCGAAAATGTGGAACCTTCATGATCTGGACGTATTTGAGCAGATTTGCATCGGTCAACACTCGGCGTGGTAGTTTCACTTCAAGTTTTTTGGCTTTAGATGTAGACCTTTTCTGCAAGGTTTCAAGTACAATCCTTTGCCAAGTGCGATGGCTTCCATCGTTTTGTTATGCCGCTGACTTTCCTTCAGCTGCTCTTTGGTTGCGTTCGCATCATTCAGGGCTTTGGTTATACCTGCAGCACCACCGGCTAATGCTCCAGCAACACTCAGACCCGCAAACACAAGGATGAGAAACGGTAGGAGCCTCCGACTTTGGATGGTACGGGTAGAACGCGCGGTGCTGGCACGTTACGCTTTCCACCGGCTCGTTTGACTGCAGATTGTGCACCCTTGAGAGCAGATCTGATAGCTACCCGTGCATCATTGCTAGGAATCATCGATTGTTTGGCTTCCTTGATGACTTTCCTCAGCGTTACAGTCTTTGCCGTCTTCTTCTTGAGTCCCATGTCGAGTCGCTACGGACCAGATTGCCGCCTTCTCAGTCAGCCAGTACCCTGTTCGCCGCCCCTCTGTGTTCAAGGCTTTCTCGATTCTTCGAGTAGGCGATGTCGTGATCTTTGCAGGCTGCGTCGACAGCTTGTTGCCAGGATCGCCTCGCGCGAGTCTGTTTGCTAGTTTCGTACCGGGTCCACAGTACTGATAACCAGCTATATGTAGCTCAACGGATAGACTGTTGATAATCTTGTCGACTAATCCTCTGCCATGATGAGATTTTTTCTTCCCAATGCGTTTACGCTTAGGATGCACGATCATGTCCCTGCGGCAAAACAGTTCCGACTGAACACTGATCTTTATAAACTCGTTATTTATAATTTCCAGGTTAGTCAAGATCGAGATGAGGTTCGAGAAACAGTCCGTCAGGTTACCTGTAACGAACTTTGACGATTTTGCGCTTATTGAACAGAAGAAGAAGAAACGACACGGTGAATTATTGCCAAACAGTATACGAGCAGTGTTTTGCGGACATCCAATTGCGGTAAGACGAACGCATTGCTTGCGCTCACAACTTATCCTAACGGATTAGGATTCGAAAACGTCTATGTATTGTAACGTTTGTCGATAGTGCAATTTCGTACGCTCCTTATGAGTGTACGAAATGGGATGTAGGTAAGTGGTCGGAGCTGGCGTCTTTAAGAATGTCGGCGACACAGGATTATATGGTAAAATAAAATAACAAAAATTTATTAAACGATCGATAACTGGTACAACAGTTTTATGATAGTGGTCAATTACACTATGTAAATCAGACGTCGGTATTGTAGGAAAGGATTGTCAAGGAGTCATCCTATATTTGTTTTCTATTCCTATCTCTCTTTCACCTGTCTTTCAGGTACAGAGGATATGCCTGTGTTGATCCTGTAGCCCCAATGGCGCTTTGCCTATCTATTGGCTGTGGCACTGTGTGCGACTCAACTACTCACGGCGAGGATCATAGATTAAAACAATATGACGACAACTGAAGTTTATGAGGTAGATCGCAATCTCCTCCGCAGAACTTTGACCATTTTTCTCCACGGTTCGGTCTAGGCTGAATAGCGATCGCTAGTGTGCTGTAGCCTTTCGACAAAATTATGTACAGCGATTTTATGAAATTAATATGCACTATACCAAAGGGCATAAATCGAGCTTAACTCTGTCACGATTTTACGGGGCGTGATCCTTACGAATTTAATGCACGCTGATTTTAATTTTACTCACTTTTCTCTAATTGGTATAATTCTGGATTCCCAATTTTTTCATAACTAAATTGATTTGGAATGAGGTATTTGGCTAATTGCAATCCTAGATTGATTAGCGAGAAGCGCTAGTCATCTATCGGATTCTGTTGATATTATCTTCCGCGGATTAACGTTCGGGAGACGTTTGTTATCTATCGGCTAGTGTTGTCACTAGCCGCGCGTCCTTGCTATTCATTTGAAACAAGTGCGCTCTCGGTACAGGAGTACCGAGAGCTCGATCACTTTGTAACGTTACATTATACACAAAATCACTTGATCACCCAAAGTGTAAGTTTTTAGAACGTTTACTCGCATCCATTGACAGTGTACATATTTTCCCTTTGCGGAACACGAACAAGTGCTGCTACCGAACGAGACACATCGAAACTCGTTAATTATTTACGACGACGTAGCTTGCGAGAAGCAAAATAACATGAGAGCCTTCTTCAGCATGCGGCGGCACAGGGACATTTTCTGTTTCTATCTCTGTCAGACGTACGCTCGCATTCCCAAACATTTGGTACGCGACAATGCTAATCTACTCGTACTCATTTAGCAGGATGAAATGAATCTCAAGCATGTGCACGATGACCATGTAAATACTGATATGACTTACGCACAGTTTAAAGATCTGTGTTCGGCATGTTGGAACGGTGATAGGTATGGATTCCTCGTAATCGATAAGGACAGCGAGCTCTGCGGAGGTAGATACAGAAAGGGATTCGATTGCTTAGTGAGCAAAAATGAATGCAGTAGCGTTTTGGATTCAACAGCGTCAATATGCAACGCAGAAAACTTGAGGAGCGAAAACACGTCTTACGATAGAACGCTAAAGCCAGCAACGCGATTCGTAAAAAGAAAGAATAATAAAATTGGGTAGAGAGATTATCGAAGAGACGATGAGTGAGGTCTTCAAACCGGTAGTGACTTCACTGCAGAAACTAGTGACTGCATCTCAGCCTGAGCGTAATCTTCTCAAAGACGAAATTAAGGATGAAATAAAGCAAGTCGCAAAAGCGGATAAACGTTAGAACGGTTGATGAATCCTTCAAGTCGCTAAGGAATGATTCTTTCGAGGGAGTCGATGATGAGCAAGTAGAAGATGAAAACAAAGAAGAAAAAGGTAAACATGATGACGAAGATGAAGGAGATAACGATGACGCAGATGTACCCGTTAATCAGAACGATCCTATGCAACAGTATCTCGATATGTTGCTATCGAATATGGTGTGCATAAACTCGCCATGAACAAATTTATGACAGGCGAGTCGCCTATCAGCTTTGAGGGTATCGAATCCATATAGGCGATACGAGTTACTTGAAAACTACGGGTTTGATCGAACTCTTCTTCAGGAAGATACCTCACGACACTAGTGTAACCCATGATGACTTGACCAATTACAAAAACATTATTGTAACGACGAATGCACATAGAAAGTACTATAAACCTGATGGTGCAATTCGTAAGAGCAAGAGTTTCAAATTTAGTAACGTTATTGCAAAACTGATCGAACAGCTTTTTGTAACCGTTAAAGGTATAATACCGCGGTACATGATTGCTGCCAAGGACGGATGAACGGATTACGTGTACTGGGACAATCCCAATGAACTGATAGAACGCCTTCGCCTGCTGCTTGCGTCTCAGGAAGCTGGTAACCTCAGTCACTCCAACGAAATTGTATCGATTATCGAAGAAATGCGTGAGGCGGATATCATTTATTAATTCGATAAAAAGATCACGATCGTCATTTTAATATGGGCATCGACGTATTTGGACGTCAGTTGAGTAGGGGAGGAACTCAGGTACGCACAGATCACTTGCCCATGGAACCAGTTGTACACGGACCGGTTGTCCACGGATCCAGTTACCCACGGACCACTTGCGCACAGACTGGAATCTCTGTACAGATTTCTACCCCACGAGCGGATACCGTAACATCGTATATTAATATAGTATGGGCCATTAACCGTTCGGTCAATAACCAAACTTTCACCATTCGTTTAATGACCGGGTACCCGGGTACCCACCTACTGCGCGCCACTTGGCTAAGTGGTTATTTGATTTGATGATGCCAATACTCGCGCTCTGCGTATGGAGAATGATAAAGCTGCTCCAATACGAGACATTTCGACAATGCTGAATAGTAATTTGGCAAAAAATTATAAGCAAACAGAGCACCTGACAATCGACGAGCAACTTTACCCATACCGAGGTTGAACTAAATTCACTCAGTATATTCTATCAAAGCCAGCCAAGTATGGAATTAAGGTGGATATGGATATAAATCAAACATATATGGTGGATATGTGATGTTGAAAATTCGTATCCACTCAGTGGACAGCTTTACCTACACTGGACAGTCGAGTGCCGGTCGTGAAAAACGTTGGTGAGAGAGTTGTCAAAGACTTGGTGGCACCGTACAAAAAGGATCCGGTAGAAAATTAACAATGAATAATTACTTCACTACTCTGCCACTGGCAAAATTTTGACTATCCTGGGATTTAACAATTGTTGGCACTTT
>JARQTI010000391.1:55399-70973 GCA_030142655.1 Trachelus tabidus
AAATACCCGAGCGGGAGCGGTGCGGACACGCGGATGCCTCGAGTGGCTACCGACGTTGGAGAGCACGCTCCCGGGGAGGGAAGAGCTCGTCTCCAACGAGACCTGTTAGGATCGTGAATCGCGCCGCGAGGGGATTCGCGAATTCGGTAGGCATACCGATATAGGGACAGGTCTTGGGCAGGCTAGCCACCACGACTCGGAATAGTCGTGAGCCGTCGTTGGGGAACACACTGTACGCGACGGAATTTGTATTGTAAAATCCGCCGTTTATTTAATGGTAATAAACGAAACGGTACTCTACTCGCTGTCTAATTATTTTGCGCGCCTATCCGCTGACTCCGAAATTCTCTCTCGTCGCCCCAATGTTCCCCTCTACCATTTTCAGTGCGCTGAGGCTGAGCCGCCGGGAAATCTGAAAACGGTCGTGATGAGGGATGGTGGTGCGGGGAAGCCGCACCTGGCGCCCAACAACTAGATCTTCGGATCTTTTCTTTGATTTCAGCACGTTGGGAGCGGCCACGGATTATTTGTCGGCTACGCCGTTGGGCGGTGTACAAGCAAAATTCATAAAAACTTATATAACATATATAAAATTATTTTGATGGAGCATGGAAGTATTTTTTTAATAAATATTAGATATCACTTTGTGAATTAATCATCGTGAAAAATATAGGGATAGAATATTTGTGTATCGTCTTCTTTAAACTTTCACTAGATTTTACAGACTTATAATGTATGAAATAATTCTTTTATGCGTGTCTCCATTTTAATTAAGAGATGTATATACGTTTTTTTGTACCATGTATGTACCTCCTATAAGTATTGCGTGTTCATACAAACATTTACTTTATGAAATATCGTGTCAAGGTATTATATAAATTAAATTCAGTAATTTGAATATAAAAAAAGAAGTAAGTCCATTATAGGGGATCGAACTAGCCGTTCTACCATTATTAAACTGATTCGCTGTCATTGTGCTATTACGGTATAAACTAGTGGTAAGTGAATTAGAACTAAATTTAAACGCAATTACAGAGGGCAGCACCTCTCTACAACTTCAAAATGCGAACCATTTAAATTGAGAGTTCTGTCGCAGTGGCGTTGTTGTATGTAGTGACATCATGGCATAATGAGTGGCATCATGATAGCTTCGAACGTGACGTCATTGGACCAGCGCGAAGCGAACCAAAATACGTTCGCTAGTGGTTATACCTCGTTCATTTGTATCATGGTATCCTATATCCTGTATCCAGCTTCTCTTATCCGAGAGAGAAACTTTTTTTGACCGTACTATCCGTTGAGGACTCTGTGGTGCTACTTCCATTTTCGACAGCTCCGCCTGCATCGTATCCAGTAGCGCAGCGTTTAGCTACCCTGAACAAACTTAGCAGACCGAGCATCGAATCCAGTAACGCGACGTTTAGCTACCCTGAACAAAGTTAGTAGAGAGTGATCGCTCTCGTTATTGTCCGTAGCCGGAAGTGTTGGCTTCCACAGCCTCAAATAATTCCCGACGGTGCTGCCGATTGTGACGGGCTCCACAGAGGATAGAGAATCAAATGATAATAAATAAGGAAAGGTACCCGAAAGAACGTTTCATTATTTCTGTAACATAACTATCCATTTACTGTTCCAAACCCTGGTTCACTCTAAGAGCTAAGTGGCCAAAATCGTTATATGAGGGAACTGGTACTTCACCAGTTTTGACAGTTGATAATAATATACGTTACACGATAGTTTTCTGGTTGCATTCGCGTCGTACATGGCTCTAACTATACTTGCAGCATTGCTGGCCAAAGCTCCAGCGGCACTGAGACCTGCAAACACAAGAACGAGAAATGGCAGAAAGCCTTCGACTTTTGATGGTTCCGAATGTAAACGTTGCGCTTTCCATGCTGTTCGTTTGAAGGGAGCTTGCGCACCCTTGAGAGCAGAACTACCCGTGAATCGTTGCTCGGAACCATCGATCATTTAGCTTCTCGATGACTCCTCAGCGTTACAGCCTCCAGGTTCTTTTTCTTAATTCCCATTCCCAATTCCGACTTGGTGCTCACTACGCTCGCTACGGACCAGGCAGCCGCTTTCTCAGCGAGATTCGCTTCTTTACTGAAAACTTGATTCCAAGCATAGTCCGCCAGTGCCCTGTTCGTCGTCCCTCTGTGTTTGAAGTTTTCTAAATTCTTCGAGTAGGCGATATGCTCTTTGCAGGCTGCATCGAGGGGATTGATTCCCGGATCGCCTCGTGCGAGTCTCTTCGCTAGTTTCGTACCAGGCCCACAGTACTGATAACCGGGTATATGTAATTCAACGGATGGTTATGAGTACGGATGATCCTGTTGACTAATCCTCTACTACATGAGATTTTTTCTTCCCAATGCGCTAATGCTTAGCGTGTATGATCGTGTCCATGCCCTGTGGCGAAACAGTTCAAACTGGACAACGATCCGTATAAACCCGTTATTTATAGTTTTGATATTAGTTTTGATTGAGATGAGGTTTGAAAGACAGTCTGTCATATTACCTGTAATGAAGTTTGGTGATTTTGCGCATGTTAAACCGAAGAAGAAAAAGAAACGAGACAGTGAATTACTTCCAAACAGTCTACGAGCAGTATTTTGTGGACCGTTTAGCTGCGGCAAGATAAAGGCATTGCTTGCTCTTATAACTCATCTTAACGGGTTAAGATTCGTAAACGTCTATGTATACTCAAAATGACTGGATCAGCGAAAGTAAAAATTTCTATGGTACTCGCATCCGTAGACGGCTACGTGTATTTTCCCTTTACGGACCACGAACAAATGTTGCCACCAAACGAGGAACGTCGGAACTGGATAATTATTTAAGAAGATTCGATTGTTTCGTGAGTGTAAATGAATGATCATTGAAAATATAAATGCAGTAGCGTTCCAGATTCAGCAACGGCAACATGTAACGCAGAAGACTTCAGGAGTAAAAAGACATTTTAGGCTGAATCGCTAAAGCCAGCGATGTAATTCGCAATAAGTATAGAATGATAAAATTGGGTAGAAAGAACGTCGAACAATCGATGAGTGAGGTTTTAAAACCGGTAGGGATTCCACTGCAGAAACTAATGATGTGTCTCAGCCAGAGCGTAATCTTATTAAAGATGAGATTAAGGATGAAATCAAACATGAAACAAAGTAAAACGCGAAGGCAAATGATACGTTTGGAACGGCTGACGAATCCTTGAAGTTGCTAAAAAATGATTTTTTCGAGGAGTCGATCACGAGGAAGAAAACGAAGAAGAAGAAGGCGAACATGTTGAAGAAGAAGAAGGAGATAACGATTACTTAGATTTACCCGTTAATTAGGACGATCCTATGCAACAGTATCTTGATATGTTGCTATCGATTTGGGAAAAACATCTAGATACCGCCTACTGTGTGCGTAAACTTTCCAAGAACAAATTGATGATTGACGATTCGCCTATCAGTTTTAAGGGTGATTGAATCCATATAGGCGATACGAGTTACTTGAAAACTACGGGTTTGATTGCACTCTTGTTCAGGAAGATACCTGACGAGACTTACATAACCCAGGATGACTTGAACAATTAGAAAAACACTGTTGTAACAACGAATGCACATGAAAAGTACTATAAACCCGATGGTGCCATTCGTAAGAACAAGAGTTTCAAATTTAAAAACGTTATTGCGAAACCGATTGAACAGCCCTCTATAACGGGTAAAGATATCGCACGGCTGTATATGACCGATGCAAAGGATAGACGAACGGATTACGTGTACTGGGAAGATCCGAACGAGCTGGTAGACCGACTTCACCTGCTTCTTGCGTTTCGGGAAGCTGGTAATCTCAGATCCCCCAAAAACACTTACGTGTAAAAAACTACGCCAAGTACTGGAGTGCTGTGAATTCCTCCAACAAAAAGTAATGAAATCATATTATTGAGGCCAAGTACTTAAATCACTACATATTTAATAATTATATGATCTAGCACTGGCCCATCATTTTAATTGTGTTTTCAAAAATTCCTATAACGTTTTCGCTGCTCTTTTACATTACTACTGCTTTCCGAAGTTGCTTATGATTTAATGGTCATTCAATAATTTATAAAACTTTAGGTGATTTCTTGTCGAGTACTACTTGGCGGGTCTTTTGGGGGATATCACCACTTTTTGCTGCTCAATGGGATATAGAAGCTCTAAGCACTGAAATATATATTTTTACTGACATAAAATGTCAGTCACATTGTGTCAGTCACATTGTGATGTCGCTAATCAAAAAAGTATATTGCGTTGTCGAAAATGTTTAATAGCATATAAATTTAATTTTCAACTCCATTTTTTTTAGAAATGCATAAAGATATATACAAATTAAAGAAAATGTAACCTTGAATGCATATCAGCGTCCTTAATTGTGTCCAGCTTGTTGAAGCCGTATGGTGAACTTAAAAGAGGAGAGTGTGCTGGATCATTTATACATATACGAATAGAATGTTATGGTTTGAGCAAAACGCCAAAGCGTTGCTCGTTGCAAACTTTTCTAGACACCCTGGATATCCACGTCCGACACCTAGATACAAGAAACTACGGAGCGGAACACCTGGACACTGGACTTCCACGCCCGAAAACTAGATACAAGAAACTACGGAGCGGAACACCTGGACATCCTATATCTCTAAAAACTGTCACCTAAAATACGGGAAACTATATGGAAGCACAAACATACGTACACCCATACACGCGCGCTCCACATGAATGCTATTAAAAACTTAATAATTCTATACTATTGTGAAAGCACCCTTATACTATCTGGAAATTCGGTGTGAACGGTAGCTTCACGTATAAAGTGTATTTGATTGTGTTGTGTATTCATAAATTACCAACACCATCCAGAGTATAAATAGGTAAAGAAGGGAAAGCAGACAGCATCATCTGTCGTGTAAGAAAGTAGATGGACGTGCGAAGACGACGACGACGACGATGACGACGACGACGACGACGACGACGACGACGGACCTGAAATAAAATCACCTCGCTTGCCATGTGAATACGTTCTGATCCCATACACTAATCGTATTGAATTTGGTGGCAATCATTTCAGAATCCTTGATTCCTAGAGTGAATGTACCAATGAATTTTTCTCACATAGAGCCGTTCATAAGATATTTGAATCGAAACACAGGTACAGATGCTTCGAGTAAAGAGTCTCGGCGGGCCGTGCCCTGTACGGCGGGTTGCCTGTACTTGACGCGAGACTCGACCGAGTCTCTTGATACTCGAACGAAATTATATCGATTATCGAAGAGTAGCGCAATAGTTGCGTTTTATGAATTCGATAAAACGATCACAATTGTCACTTTGGACATGAGTGTCGACTTGTTTGGACGTCAGCTGAGTAGCAGGACTGTTGTTTAGAGTGGTCGTGGTCTTTCTGGTGCTGGATTCAAATTCACTGCTACTGGACACTACGACATTGATAACAAGAGGCTGTGTAACATCGTCAATATCGAAGAGCAAAACGATGCTGTGACCTTGAATCTGATGAAAACTGTAGTGAGGCATAAAATCAATACAGTATTTTACGTGACTGCTGAAATGCGCAATGATATACATAATAACAAGTTGATGATCCAAGAACTGGATTTTACCGGGAGAGAGTTTTATAATTTCGATTTTAAGCCTACATTTAGTCTATGGGGCAATCAACGGTAGCTTGATATCTTACTGGTTTCGATATCCTACAATAACAGTAAGCATCGCACCATTGGTATGAAGCCGACTGATGTAACTGCATGAAACGAGAAGAAATTATTAGGTGGACCAGAAAGTAATGTCGTTTTTGCGCATTTGAAGTAATGTAAAAAAAAACTATATTACTTTCCGCTACCCCTAATACTACACGGACATACAAGAAATTCATAGTCACATCCACACTCAAACGATCAAAGTTTAAAGTCGGCGAAAAAATATGTATCAGCAAATTTAAACACATTTTGGAGAAAGGCTACACACCCAACTGGACAACTGAAATTTTCACTGTAAGTAACAGGAACTCGCCAGTGTCAAATACCCCGACATATATCTTATAGAGAAAGTACTCAAGAGAGGTGGAAATAGACTTTTCGTGAAATGGTTAGGTTTCGATGAATCGCACAACAGTTGAATCGATAAGTCGAATTTGTAAGGTGTTTGAAATATTAATCCTATTAAGCGGTAATCAACATTATATTTAGGAAGAGTAGTTTGTAAAACGAAAATAAAGAATTGTAAAAGAGAACGAGCTTTTTATTAATTTTATATAAAAATATAAATATCTTGTTTTATGATACTGCTGAGACTACATTTTATATATAAGAATATATAAAATATTTTATGTTCATGCTGTCACTGCTACAGGTGTCTATCGGCCTTATGTTGCAGTTTCTGTAATAGAACAAAGAAAATCGATTGAAAAATGAGAATATTAATTAAAATAAAAATTATACTAATCCTAGGACGGTACACTAGGCGGTTAAGACTTTTTGTCGTTTATTTAAAAACTATTAACTGCAATAGCGAAAACTATAAGCATTCAAACTTGCTTAAATGAAATATGTATTAGGTTGTTAACTTCATTTTTGCCGATTTGAAATGTCAACTTTGACAAAACATAACCAAGCTTGGTTGTAATTTTATTAGTCAAAATAGGAACCTCTATAAACTAAACACTTTTCCCAGCGAGATATACATTTGTTTATGCCCTCAGAATAAAAATTCGAAGCTCTAGAATTAACCATCTCTTTGATGGCACCTTAAGTGGCCTCGCTTTTTTTGAAGATTTTCCCCTTAAAAAAATGATCCAAACACTTTAAAAAGTGGTAATCTGTTAGTAAAAGGTCAGGTGAATATGCTGGATGAGGCAGAGTCTCGTAACCCAATTCGTGCAACTTTTGGATTATCATTTGTGCGACGTGTGGCTGAGCATTGTCGTGCAGTAAAATTAGGGGCTTAAAATTGACTGTTTTTCGTATCAGTTCTTGTGCATTTATTCTAATTCTCTGCAGTAAACTTCAGCAATCATCGTTTAGCGTTTATCTAGAAAATGATAGTGAATGATACCGACAATTTTTTTTATCTTCCGTCAAATCGTGAGGCCCTCACTTATCGAGCTTTTTTACTTTGCTGATGTTCTTCAAGTGCTTTAAATCTGATGCACCACACACACCGAATGTAGATGCAATTTCTGGGAGAGATTGAGACGGATCTGATTCAACACGAGCCTTCAGCACGCTTTTACTCCACGATGAGCGTTCAAAGTATACGTGAAAATCAGCAAGAATTAAGTTAACAACCTAATACATATATGCGGGTGTATTGTTACTGATCGGCTGCGAAAGTGTAACGTCTTAGGATTAAGAATTCTTTGATATAGTATATAGAAAAAATATAAATGTTAATGAACAACAACTACAACAACAACAAGATTATTTTGAAAAAGAAGAAAGTTAAAAAAAGTGTTTTTTTTTTAATTATGCACTTGCTAATAATAACTAAAAATTTGTTAATACATACCTTACAATTTTCGAAACTATAATGTTGTAATGCACCTTCGTGACGCATGAATGCCGGAACTCAACCGATTTCATCTAAACACATTATCGTCGTTGGCTCAGAGCTTGTGTACAGCAGTTGACATCGTAGACTTTACTTCTTCTTCTTCTGTATCTTTAATAACCCATTCAATGGGTATACGTACAGTTAGAAAAGAGCCTAATATACTGATTGCCCCCTGACATTTTCAATCGTCGACTGAGCCCCCAGTAGTTGCCAGCAATATTTAAAGAATTCCCCAAGTTCTTTCGAGATGAAAAAGATTATGGTTTTTGCACGCTGACTGGTTTTATTTTGTTTTGTTTCAAGATTGATGTACAATTTTAAAATAACAGACAGATGGTCGCAGCTGACAAGAATATTGCTGATTTCTAGATCATATGTAGTCTCACGTTTAGTGGTTAACACCAGACTAGGTCTATAGTGTTTTTGTACCGTTTGAATTTATAAAAGTGAAATGGGCTGGCCGATCGCTCTTTGTTCTACCATTTAGCAGTACAAAGGAGTTGGAAACCATGAATTCTAGTAGCGCCTTGGTTTCGTTGTCCCTTTTATCGTGCGATTCCCTAGCCTCAAAAACTTCTGTGGCATAAAAGATCGCCATCGGTAATTTGTCGTTAATTGGGATACACGCGTTAAAATCGCTTCCAAAAATTATATTATCCATTGAAAATCTGTTTACAACATCATCTAATGTAAGTTGAAGTAAGTCTGAAAAGTCGGTTATTACTGCCAATGGATTAAGATAAAAAGAACCAGTAATAACATTAGAGGAGCCACAAAGAATTCTAGTGATCCATGACCAGGGTGACACATCTACAGTTTCACTTTTAAACTTTGGGTTCACTGCAGTAACTAAACCGCCACTTGCTCTGCCTTTCGTCTTGTTGTTTGTCGCAGGCACCCATATCTTACAATGATTTCTCATTCTCAACGATAATGAAAGGTTGGGTTCCGTGATACTCAAGGTCGCGTAGAAACAGTAGATGTCCAGGTCCTCCTTCCAATCATTGGTTTACTAGTTGTTAATGCCGTGGGCGTTCCAGAAGAGTACTTTTAAGCACTCGAGGTTTTTTGTGGCATTTACCGTAGGCACGATTCTTCTCTTTTATCGCTCTATTTTTTCCAGTTTTCCTTATTCATAGTTCCCTATAAGCCACTCGCCATCAATTAGGAATTTTCTGGCTTATGCTTTGATCGCTCTCTGTATTACAATCATGGAAGTAAAGAGATCATTTTCGATATAAATTCAGTTCTTACTCAGCTTGGACTTGTTCTTCATTATTTCTTGTTTGTCTCTCCATGCATATAGCTTAGCGATTAGGATCTTGTGTTGTAAATCCACCTTTTTGACCTCAGCAATGACATTGCTCAATCCAAATATATCCTGAAGAAAAGTTCTCTACATCTTCCATGGTTAGCTGATTGGTACGTTGAAGCCCTTTTATAACGATATTATTCCTTTTCTGCTCCTTTTCTTGGCTCTCAGATCTTTTACGTAGTTCTGCGAGCTCTTTTTTCCACACATGGTCCTCCGGTTACCGTCTTCCTTCCAGACTCGTAATTTGAATTTAAAGAGCAGTTATTTCCTCTTTAGGGCTGATTTCCTCATTTTTTCACCATTATAGCGAATTTTTTTATGTAGTCCTAGTCTATTTTCCTCAGGGCATCAGTATACTGGATGGAATTCTTAGTTATTTCATCAGAGATCCTGTTGCTAATGGTTTCTAAGTGTGAAGAGTTTTCTTTCATTACATCTGCAATTTTTCTTTTAAGCTTCTCTGCTTGCGCTTTGCTTTCAAATCACATTCCCTCCATTTGTACAAACAGTCGTTTAAAACATTCAGGGATAGATAATTCCGACACTAAGCTCGCGTATTTGTTGTGCATCGAGTTATCATCCTCCTCCGCATTCGCTCTTTGGTGTTGCTTCGCATTGATTCGGAAGCGTTCAAATTTTCCGGGGCGTAATACTCCGCCTGCAACAGTTTTTCCGGAGAACGTTTCGTAATGGATCTTTTTTGAAGAGAGATTCGGCCATTATTTTGTTCATTAGTTCGTTTTCTAAATTACACCTTTTTCTTTTTAAAATATTTTTAATATTCCCTGTCGAATCACTTCTTCCTCGGTGTAACAGCACCTCTTTGGTGCACGGTCTTACATACAGGTCTTGTGACTTCCTCGAATTTCAGTGGTGGGGGTACGGCTCCTTACTGAGATTGAATTTAGTTTCAATCACCGGCGCTGTTATCGGGTACCGCAGATAAAAATAAGCGGCAATCGTGCAGACAGTTGACAAAAGCTCGTGGTATTCATGTCGCGATTTTTTTACATTCATTAATTATTTTGGTGCGCTATTATTTGAGCTAATAACGTGATTAAAAATGGAAAAATGGTGTGCGGTACCGGGATGTAGGACCGGCAGCAGAACGGCAGAGAAACGGAGAAAATAAAAGTTTCAAAATTGTTCATGTTTTTCGCATTTGTTTGGATTTAGAATAATGAAGATTTTATTGGGATTATAGGCATATATATTTCATCACATCGAGTCAGTCTATCGGCATTTACGGTTTTTGCTAGACATTATAAGCTATTTCGCGTAGCTATTTGTAGTCAACATTCAAGCGGTGCCGCCGTGGAAACCACGAATAGGACAGAGATGAAGTGATCCCTCCCGCCCCTCGCGTTCCTCGTCCATACGATTACCCGATCACAGCGACTCTATGGAGCTATTCGGAAAGTTCGGAATGGCATCGCTAAGCGACCCACCCCCACCACCATAGTTTCAAGACCTGTATGTAAGACCGTGCTTTGGTGGGTCGTTCGAGCTTTCTTTACAGTTCAGTTGTGTGCGTAGATGTCGGTTTCCTACGGGTTTCAGTCCTATTTATTACTATAGCGAAGCTCGCTGAGCCATTGTTTACGTCTGGGCGTACTGCTTGTACCGGGTTAGCACCTGTGTTCCTCTTCTCGCAATCGGTATTATAGTTTCCACTGTTATCGGCTAAGGTAGGGCTCCTGTTACCATGCCCCTCTGCACTGCTGCAGCTTGAGATGGTTTTAGACATTTTGCTTGCCCTTCTAACTTCTTTCCGACTGTATACGTTTGAAAACTTACTGCGCAATCAGTTTGCTGGACGAGTGAGGCCGATGTTTAATGTCTTCTTGGAGCAGGGTGTGTGACTCTTTCAATTGTATCAGATGTTTAGTGGAAATTTTAACAGTTATGTGAATTTAATTCGCTCATTAATTGTAGTAATACTTGTCAACGTACTGCTCGTTTATCATCCATAATGGATCCCTTAGTGTATACAGTATACATACAGGGTGTTCCGAAATTACCTGACCAACGGGGTATGGCGGTGTTCGGGAGGTTTCACTGATCACGAAAATGACCTTCGTTTTGTCCGGAAGCTCTTAGTTTTTAAATGGGAGCAGATCAAAGTTGACCAATCAGAGCGAAGCATCAACAGAAACGTAGGCACCTACAAACTCTGAGTTTTCTTCCCTTTCTTTTGGTTCTCGGTGGCTATGGGCAGACTGAAGTCAGGCGAAGCCAAGCCTATTAGATTTCACTCGCTGAGAACAGTCATGCACTAACTGAAAACTGCAATATCTTATTATAATGTAGGAAATAATAAAGATCTGACTGTTCTCAGCGAGTGATATCTATTAAGCATGGCTTCGCCTGACTTCAATTTGCCCATAGGCACCGAGAAACAAAAGCAAAGGAAGAAAACTCAGACTTCGTAGGTGCCTACGTTTCTGTTGATGCTTCGCTCTGATTGGTCAACTTTGACCTGCTCCCATTTAAAAACTAAGAGCTTCCGGACGAAACGAAGATCATTTTCATGATCAGTGAAGCCTCTCGAACACCGCCATCCCCACCGGGTCTGGTAATTTCGGAACACCCTGTATATTAAAGGGTCTTATTATTCGTTAACTATTTAATGATCGTTTATCAGTAATTAGTTAGCAATTGTCAATTAACAGGTGTGAACAAATTGCTGACACATTCTTAATTGACAAATATGTGGCTTATATCAGTCATAAATGAATTCTTAAACAATGATTGTAAAATGTTATAAACATTACAAAGTACGATATCCGGTACATCTGCTTTAAATATTCTTCAACATTGTGAGAACTCGTAGCAATTTCAGTGGGGTAAACACGCCACAACTGAAACAATCGATTTCCGTGTAAAATAACGGAATATGTTTTATATTTCTGACTATACAACTTTATCGCGAATACAACATAGTATTAAAACACGAAACTTCTTGGTAGTGCGTTCATTATATTACGAAAGAGAAAAAGAGATTGGCATAATAAAAAGAGAGAGGAAGAGAAGACTACTTCGAAATTATTTGGATTACTGATGGCATGCTCTTGTGATGAATTACGACAAGGAAAAATATAATTAATCTGTAAAAATTTGAAAAATAGATACAATAAATATTTTGCCACGTACCGGGTTTTTCCGCTCGTTTGGCAGCCTCAATGACTTCATAGTGACCAACGCATTCGTCTGGATTAGTACTTTCTGGGAAAAGATCGCAATGCAAGTAGTCTGGAAGTGTCAAGCCGAAAACCTCCAAGAAGAATCCGCAGCGCCTCTTCGTTTCTGTACAATAGATTTACCGAAAAATATTATAGACTGTAGAAGTTTAGTTTCTAAAAATTTTCATTTTGCTTTTGTCGTCCTATTTTTATTGATTGATATACGTACGGTGGCATAAGCTGCTACAGGGTCGAACCACTTGTCCTCTTGAACCGCATTTCGGAACAAATACGCTACAAAGAAATAGGGCTGCTAACTCGTAACATCTGACGTCCACAATCGCATCGTACAGCTCCAATTCATGCTGAGCGTCACGTTGGCCAAAATTTCCCATGTAGTTTGGAAAGACCGTAAAATTATAGGGAATCTGTAAGAAGCATGCAATTCATCGAATATATTTAACATTGAACTGGTACAAGATTAGGCATAAACGTGTTTATCATTGATTCATGGAAATTCATTTCCCCTTTTTCTCTGTGTGCTTACGCACTTGGCAAATTTTAGTAATCATTATCAATCGCGAGTGTAGATGGTGTTACGTACAGCATTGGTTATCATTTCTGGAACGTATACTATAGTCAACAGTCAGTAGCCTTACTGGAATTGCAGACTCAGCACGTTACCCAGTGCATTGCCCAAGTCACCTGCATAACTGTTTAACAACAACTAAGGTCTTATCAATACATAAGAACTTCAACGAGAAATGACTATATAAGCAGTCAAAGTCATGATACAAGCACTCAGAAAATTGTTTAGCTTCACGCGCAAAGTTCGGACTACACATTGTCACTTGTGGCTCTAACCGTTAGAGTATTAGATCCGGTGTAATATTTTTAATCTGCGGATTCGTTATTACATACCCTACGGAACAAGCTAGATAGGTTATCGGGCAAAATTGAGCTGCATAGATTAATCTTTTCCATATTTTAATAACGCGTCTACTAGACATTTTCTGTCCCACAAAATTCTTTTGGCCTGAGCCTCACACATAGTCAGGTTTCGTAACTCAATATTAAAATCTCTATTCCGAATTTCTCATTTACTCGACCAAGCAAACACTACGGAACGTATTCTATTCTAACTTGCTGACATTTCGCAAACATTGGTGCTTACTTTTTCGTCAAAGGTTGTCTTTTATACAAGGCCTTGAAATATTCGTGAATGGCATAGTTTCCCAAGCAGATATTACATTAATTTTGGTTGACTAACCGAAATTGAAAAATCGGTAGAAAGGTTCGACAGATTGGATGGACTTTTTATTCTTTACCTCTATTGAGATTATCTGGGCTTTTTTGAATTTCCAAAGCTTCACTGTTTTTTCTGAGAAAGTGAATCTTGGATTTAATAAGGATCATCGTATGATCGAACCGATGTATTTAATATTTCAATATTCTTACTCGCATTATGCTCATGCACCTAATTCGAATTGAAAATGATATGTCAATTTTGGGTGCACATTTCGCATATCCTGCTTTATTCACCTTCGTTCATACCGACTTATACCCTACATGTATGAATCACAAGTTAATTCGAATCTAATCTGAAATAGGTAAACTAATCCTAATTAAGATCACATTAGGACCCTTATAAAAACTAATAATCTGGAGACTACAGGAAATAAGTCGAAATATCTCTTTAGAAATGAGAAGCTCAGGTTCCAACTGAACTTATGATGATGAATTGAATCATCGGAGCGGAATGTTAATTAAAATTAAAAGTGGACGATATTAGGTGTTTCATAAAATAAAGTTTGACGGAATAATTTCGTCCATATCTGGGGTATAAAGCTACTGCACATTTGATCTTGCTCAGGTGCCTGACCGAACCCGAATTAGATGCCTAATCAGAAACAAGAATTCTTTAGAAATTATCACAAAATCATTTAGACTGTTTTGATATTCATCAAACAATATCAAAAATATAATTGAAATAGTGGCAAAATTGAACGTATGGTTGTTGGAATGCAATTTGTATACATTGCTTTGATAAATTGCTATATTGCACCTAGAAGTAATAATTTACACTGTTTGTATATATTGTTACGTTTCACGCTTTATAATTATTAATAGTCAAGTCAAATCATACTCTTATAATCGTATAATCACATAATCACATAATCCAGAAATAACACTATTATACCACACATTAACGATATTAAACACTATCATATTTTGTTAATGCCAAACAATGAAAATATAAATAAAAGGATAATCCTGAATCTTCTCGGATAACATTCAAGGAGATTCAGATTACAGAGTACGACTTGGTATATTGATTATTGGAAAAAGGTTGATTGTCAATCGATATGTTAGGAATTTTAAAGAAGGGGAGTCACATTGACCAATCAGAAGTAGTTTTACTGCTATAAAAAGGGAGTCAGAAGTCATATTCGAGGATGTGGATTAAAGAGATTAAGAGAACAATATCAGAGTTGTCGAGCGTGTTAAAATGTTACAATTGAAGTTAAAATCAAAGTTCCAATTAGAATCGGGGGTGAAGTCAAAACTGGTATTCAATATACCAAGAACCTCTAAAACTTATCCAAGATACCGAAATCAGAGTATTCACAATTTATTCGAAACCTTCCTGGATAGAACTGAAGTCGTTGTATAGAGCCCCTATCCATCCTTACTATTTCCAAGAAGGTAGAACTGAAGCCGAATTTAGGGCCTCTACCTTATCCTACCAAATCATTAACATAAATCGAAACATCGATCAACATCTCTTAGATAAGACTGGTCATTCACCCCGACGATCTAATTGAGATTCAATCGCATATCAAAGAAAATTCAAATATACTAGGAATACGAGATCCGAGTAAGTACAGACTTATGCCTAAACGAAGTGGTAGAAAAGTTCAATTATGTAAATTATTCAGACAATTAGATAAACCATACACTCAAAAACAAACAAAGTCAACGAGCCAGAAGGATCTAGGCGCGACAAAGTATAAGATTCACGAACGAGACAATTCTATTCAATACTTACCGTGGAAATTGATTCCCATAGAATTCTCAAAACTACCAAACGATCTACCTACTGAGGAATCACTTAAAGATAGAACATTTCCTGATCCACGAAGACATATTTTGAAAGAGATTATCACAACTTCAAATCATAAAACTCGATAAGCCTTGGCATTAACACGTGGACGTGCTAATAAAGTAGATCGAACCAACGAATCATCTCTTTTATTACAAATTCCATTTACGTCTCTTGATTTTCCGGATCCAGCGATTGTAACATTAAAAATTGGTTGGAAACCATTAATTTTGCAGAATGCCTCTGAAAAGATAATATGTATACAGGGTGTCCCAGAATTACTTTTACACCCGAAAGTGGGTGATGGCTGGCGGTCCCTCGAGTACCCTCCCGCAAACCGTTTACCAAAATTCGCAATAGTTTTTAAATGGGAAGCATTTAAGATGCACCAATC
>JARQTI010000393.1:0-11711 GCA_030142655.1 Trachelus tabidus
GAAATCGTTCGATTACTTACTTTTTGCAACACTTGGAAATGTAATCGCTCGTGAGATAAGTCATCACTTCGACTCAACTGGTAATATTAATTAATATTTCTTCTACGAGTATTCACTGATTACAACGAAAAGAGCTAATTTATATAATCATACTGCTAGGCCTCCCGACGCCAACAAGAAATGATTATAGACGTAAAATGCCTAAGACTAGAATTTATAAACAAAAAATCAGTTTACAAGTATCTTGTTGTATTAAATTTTCTACTGTAGTATAGACGTCATTTCAGTTGAGTTTGTTTACTTTAATAAAAAAACCTATTGTTACTTTTTAGGAATGTATTACGACGGAAACGAACGCGATATGGAATACATGATAATTAACGAGGATGGATCATCTGTGATAACTTTTGACAATTACACTAGTTGTCATAAAACAAGTTATCCAGATCCTATAAACGTGACAGTCCGATCATTAAACCTCACGGCTGTGTTCAAGGTACTCATTGATTTGCGATTCTTTTCAAACTTACTGCATCCCACACTTTCCAAAGTATTTTATTCTTTATTCGTAGGTTTCTGAACTATCGCTGAACGAACGACTATCCGATATAATGGGATTGCGATTGGTTTACAATACACTGTCGCGAGTAAGTTGGACCAATCAGGTGCCTTTGCCATGGCTGAATTTGAATGTCAAGCAGTTGTTCTACCTTGCATTTGCTCAGGTATCCATTTAAGATAAGATTGTCGTTAAGCATGTGCGTGAATTTTTGGTAAATATTTTTTTCAATTCTCTTTTATTTCTTACGCTTCATTCATCAGACACATTGTACAAAACTGCCGCTGACGTCCTTCTACAGTCTGGACTATCGCATAACAAGCCGCGTGCGAATTTTCGTATCAGCCTCGAGTGAACCACATCTTGGCAATGCTTGGTCCTGTATGTCCCGCACGAATGTTGCTCCAGCAGATACTTGTCCCGTTATTCCAAACTAACTTAGTGAATGACGCAAACTCCGAGGTAAGTATGGAGTGACGTGCATATCTATTAATTAGTGAACATTACATATGATCTAATAAAAAGAGTGGATGCAAAAGATCACTTGGTAACGACACTGTAGATTTATTTGAAGCCAACAATATTTGCGGCGAAAACATTGAGACACATTTCCTCCACGTCACGCGGAACGAACGCTAGAAGAAGGACCTCGCATTCCTTAATATCCTGATAATTATCCGCGAACTTGCCAACTCTTACCCGTATGATAACGTACGACTAGAAAGTTTCAATTCAACAGTTCAGCGACTTAATAATATATCATTTGACATATTACTGTTTGTGTTGTCATATCCGCTTGTTTTCTGAGGACACCAGAGCTTCCGTATCGCGAGCCACGTTCTCTGAAATTGAATTAACATCTTGATTTACCTACTTGAAAAATTAAATAGAAGCAAAGGTCTTAAGACCAATGAGGAACTGAGTCATAATTGGAAAATCTTATTAGAAGTCAAAACATGTGTTTGTAATATACAGGGTGTTCACGTATATATTGCACGGCGATGTTCTTCAAACTGTTGCGAAATATGAAAAAATTAATAAATAAAGGAAAGAGATACATAGTTTCAATCAAGGAAAATGAAAAAAAAATACAAGAAAATTTGTATTTTTTTAAACTTTATGAGATATAGTGAATTTATTATTTTTTTTTGAATTGAATATCATTTTTGAATTTTCGAATCCGATAAAACATGAGAAAATATGGACAAAAAAGTATTAGAATAAGTATGATTTATATCTAGTAAAATCCAAATTATGACTATTGAGAGGGACACTATTATAATTGGAAAAGAAAAGTGAAGGAGGAAAATTAAAAATCACGAGTGCTTCATAATTATTCTATGCAGAAACATTTTATAAGATCTGTTCCAAATTTTTGCCATTATTTCGATTACGAATTGCTGCCCGAATCACTACGTTCATGATTATTATCAATTTATATCAATTATTGACTACAACTGATAACTGATAAAATGATGATTATGAACTATTACACTCATTCTGTGTAATGTTGGTTCTAGTAATCTAAATGTGAATGTACCTGGTAGTACTCTGCATAGATCTGTTAAGCTTGTTTTCATTTCGATTATTTCACTTACAACAAAACCAAACTGATAACATATCCATGTTGTTGATAACTGTACAAGTTCCATGTTTGCGAGATTATCACTTTAGAAGCAATTTTAAATAATAAAGAGATCTTTGTAACATCATTCAAAAATATCTTAACTCTTACTACACATCGCTTGCAAAATAATGTCCAGAATTTCGTTTGATTCTTAAAAAAAATAGTTATGTATATCTTTAAAAAATATTAAGACAACAATAATACTTTGGAAACTTGGGAATTGTCTACATGTATCTTAACACTCTCGTGCCCATAATTTTATCTCTTAATGAACTCCGGAATAAAAAATAATATATTTCGTTTAAAATAAGCATGACCTTGATATCTTAAAAAAATTTCCAAGACGGAAAACCATTTCAAATATCATAATCGTTAACTGAAACTATGGAAATTTTTCATTCATCATGTCTTCATATTTCGTCGTAGTTTCGAAAAAATCGCTGTGAACGATTCGACACACACCGTACACAAAAAAAGTGTATTGTCCACAGATTTCTTCATATGCGGTAAGTCATATTCACGCAATACAAAGGTTTCAAGACACACAATGTGAATAATCAGAATATTTTCCGTAAAAAAAAAAAAAGAACTAAAATGGATGACTTTACTTACATTATTAAGTAATAATTAAAGAAAAGGTAATTAGGCCCAGTTCAACGTTGGCTCAAGTCCAAAGCATTAATAGGCTCCTAATGATAAGTTTTTGATTACATAAACATACCGTTACTGCTACTGCAATCGGCAGAACTAGCGTCCTGTTGGCCAATCGTGTTTTGATTTCCCATCTGAAATGAGAAACGCCATGCGCAACGCACAAAACAAACGCAAATCAAATTACGCACCAGTTAGTTACAAAAAGGGAAATAACCGCGTTCGAAAGCATAAGGGATCTTGTGATCATACCTGGAAGTACTGATGCCATAAAACGCAACCATAAACGCAGAGGACTGAGACTAGAGTCTGACAGAGAAGCCAGACAAGAATGTTGAGTGCTTGAGTGCGTTCAAAAAGAGCGGCGCCATGCTTTATACATAATAATGCTTCGGTAACCATAATTGCACCATAGACCCAGCATTGAGTTCCCACCCTATTACACGCTGGGTCCGTTACGTACATGTAATATTGCCTGTAATTAATAATCATTTAGGTTACTTAGAGAGAATAATAAAATGTGAGGTGAGGTACATGGAACTTTTAAAATCTGAACACATTTATGCCACTATTGTTAATATAACTTACCTAACTGATGGAGCAACAATCACTCCGATGAGTACCAAGCGTGAAATTACAAATGGATGAGACGGTGGAAACTCGTAGACATGTTTTAGGAAGAAAGTATTCAATTCGGAGACCTGCCAGAATATCACCAACTGGCAGAGTGCAACGAATCGCATGTGAGTACAGGTGGGGTCCAACCATCTCACAGAGGTCCAACTACCTGGTGTGAATTGCAGTACTGCTCTTTTCAATTTGCCAGTTGTGCTCTCAATGTCACGAATACTGACCCATTTGTACTCTCGCATTTCCAGGCAGGAGCAAATCTTTAAACCAACCCAAATGCCTAGACCATTGCATACGAGCACATCCAATATGAGAGCATCCCACCAGCACTCAATAAAGTTTGGTAATAAATGGGCAAATGCGATTTCTGTTACTTCCCACATAATGCTTATCGCCCAGAGTATACCAAAATGGCGAATAAGAACTGCCTTAAATGCCCATCCAAGAAAATGTGCCAATGCAAACACATCTATGTGATTCCAAATTTTTTCTAAAGTCACATCAGAACAGTTTACTCCATATTCCTTGTCCATATCAATGTGAAATGATGCCAATCCTGGGTCGATCCATATTAGAATTTTTTTCACAGTCTCATAGTTCTGGAATAGTATGAATAGCAACCCCATGAGGTAAAGTACACTGCAACCAAATACGATCCTCCAGACAACTGGATGAGGTCTTGTAAATGGTCCATTTGGAAATGTTAAGACTGATATTATTAGAAAGAAGAACACGACGCATAACACTCCTGCCCATAAGTTGTCCTCCACATTAGTAACGTCCCTGTATAGAATCAACGATAAAATTATTATTCATCATTGTAAAGCATAAGATAACTCAAAAAAGAAAGCAATAAAGTAAATTATGTGACATAAATTTACCTAACGAATGCGAAATAAATTACTGCTCCAATAGAGATTAGAAGAAGAGTGATAGTGTGTGGCTTATAAAAAAACTCGATGGAAATGTCGTCAACGGGTCTTTCATTGATGTTTAGAAAACTGTCGGTCCCGGGTCCCAATTTGAAGCCCTCGTTGTTGTCCTGGCTCTTCTTCAAAATACTGTCCTCTTTCTTCGTTATCCTATGTCGTAAGGTGCCACTGTTAGCCTGCTCGTTGCTCGTCATTCTCTTTGGACCAGTTCTACTTCTCTCAAAATCACAGACCACTCATAGCAGACGCTGTGCCGCAGTGCCAATGCATAATTCAATTAGAACAGCAGAGGAAAAATTTAGTTTACCCGAAAAGAAAGGTTAGAATGCCGAAACTCACAACACTCGTGCGCACCGATCAGCTAGCAGAAAAAAACAGCAGAAGCCCCTCAACACTACGGTTTAATAATAACAAACTCTTTAACAAGATTTTTCACCTCACGCCTATGGCTGGTATAGTAGAAGGAATAAATATGGTAGAGTGGGGGAACGTATACAGCAATATGATTGGCCATTTCAATAGCGTAGAGAAAATACCAATTGAATTTGATTTTTACAAATCAGTGTTACGATAATGATGCCCTCTGGTGGACTGTACCTACACTAGACAACTTTTTTCCTATTAAACTAGAAACTAGTACTAAATAAAATTTCTGCTGAAGTAATTTGATTTATTCGATCCCCAAGAATTAGAATAATATTGATGTAATATCCAATAGGATAAGCTTCAGCTATACGGTATAAAGCGAACTATCGTATTACAATGACTGATGTGAATACATCAAAGCGAATATGCTGGAATCAGCAGTTTTCTTTGATTGATTATTTAATATAAAATGCACAACAAAGGGTAATTTTTAAAACAAAAGAGATTATTAGGTTTTGTAATAGTATTAGATTCGATACTGAAATTTTCTATAGAGCATAGTGACTAGTGTGAAATTGCCGAAACCAGTTATACGCAGTTCTCCATATTAGGATAAGATTTTTATAGTTATGGACACATCATCCCACGTTCGAGAGAAGTACGTTACACGGGTTGCCATCACATGAATCATCCATACCGAATTTTTGTCTACGGTTCAACAGCGTTGGAGAAGAACCGCTACGTGGTCGAGTTTATTTTTACTTTTGTCGGTTCTGGCCTCCTAAGAACAGAGACAATGAATATGTGCCATTACGTGGGGAAATACTTATAAAATCACATATGAGCCTTAGAATAAGTAGTAGTTTTTAAAAATGTCTGCTTCTCAAAATTTCGCAATTTTCAAATAAAATCCTTCAACATCCAAACTATTTATAACTAAATTCTATTACTTTAAACTGTATCATTTTTTCGAAACTAAAAAAAGCTTCATAAATAACAATCATAATAAAAAAACAGTTAATTTAGGGTGAATCGAAAGTGCACCAACGAATAATAACTAATTATATAATCCCACGAACACATGCCAAAACATTTCTTCAATAGAATTATTTCAAATTCAAAGCAGCCAATCAGGACACAGCAGAGATTCTCAACCATATAAACACGTAGGGCACGTGTGCAGGTGCATCGATTCTTTCATGCAGCTGCACTGACAGCATATAAACGTATAGAAATACAGTATTCAAAAATACAAAAGGTAAATTAAACATTCTTAATTCATAATGTCACGCAGGGAATGTTGCCAATGGCGGAAGGAATAAAGTTGAGGACAGAACTTTCCGAACCAACGAACACAGAAATTCAAATGAGCCAATCAGACGTCTCTGAGTAATTCTCAGAGCCAATGAAATTGCTCGAGAATATAGAAGTCCTGCACGTGCAGTGTGTAAGTTCATACGTGTGAGCTCGAGAAACTGCAGGACACTAGTACAAGGCAATAAAAGGGGCCACGAACTCGGGCAACCGTTCAGACTACGGTGCATTATTGTCGAGTACGCGTATCCAAATAAGTTTTCGTCTTAAGTAAAAGCTTGAGTGATAAGAAGTATATCATCGTTTATCCGGATCAACGAGAAGCAGGTAAGAATTTAAATTTATTTCGACTAGTCACCATCAAATGAGTTTTTACAATCCTGTTGAAGAGGACGCCGTTTCTGAGACAAAGGACTCTACGAAACTTTCTCACATTTACTCCTATTTCTGGTAGAACCAAAAAAGAATTTCTTTATAAATACTGATTAAAATAGTTGAAACATAATTTTTCTACTATTTCGAGAAAAATGTACGTGATTCCGCATTTGCGGCACGACAGCCGCAAACAATGCTTCCAGCGATCATGCGTAGTAGAGCTTAGCATATATACTTTGTGGTACATTTATTGCAATTGCACAGATTTTCGTATTTAACTTAATTCGTTTCGTACTATTGTTTCTCAGCACCTTTAAGATTTGCATTCTAAAGAAAGATTATCTGTACGTGGATTGATCGTGGCTTTTGATTGATAACTACACTTCAAGATTATCGACTTTGTTGATTAACCACATTAGGTGTGATTGCATGACGATTTGTATATCGTGAGACAAAAAATGTTGGAGTCATTGACATTCGACATGACGGCGAGCATTGAGAGTGCAAAGAAAACCGGTTGTTTCTTTGTTGTCAGGCTGAAACTTTAGCCATGTACATCAGCTGTTCTTTTTCTTTCTCATGATTCTTTGTCGTCTTGTCACTGCTTCGCTCCCTTGCGTATTATCAAGCATATTCGTAAGCAAATGTACGGTCTCTTCGTGCTATCACAATTTTAATGGGTGTACATTCGTAATAGTGATAGGTAGACTTCAATTGGGAATTATAAATAAAACTAGGCTTCTGAGAAGCATAATATGTTTCCCATGTAAACTACTACTGCCATTTTAAATAGTTCTTTCAGACCTTATCTAGTTTCGTATGACTAGTATATTTCCGTAGTCATGGTAATATCACGTAAAAAAATATCGCTCTAGGGGTGTCCTGGAAAAGTAAGGATTACCCGTAGATAATGTTACTTAAACTTACATATTATCGACTGAAGGTAGAGCCATTGAAATTTTTGAGTAAAAAAAATGGAGCAATTTTTATCATATTGATAATAAACGTATTAACGGTTTACAGGAATAATCTCCACAACAATGGCTACTGCTGCTGAGGCACCCGTAAACAACGAATGTAAGTATGAAAAAAACGGAGTTGTGTATCAACGACTGCTAATGTTGACACACTGAAAGAATCAACCATGAAAGCATGCATTGTATACGATGCTAGGCAGCGTGTAGACGTGTACATTAAACTGAACCCAGGGACGGATTAATAGGGATCATCGGATACTGACTTTACATTTAGGAAAAATTTAAATCACCGAATGATCAATAAAATTGCATGCTATAATTATAGATAGTTCTTAGACCTTTCTGTTACTATGTACTGCAGTCACAAAGGGCTGCCAGGCTACTAGAAGAAAACTGAGCCTCGCAATTGAGAGAGTACACAACGAGTAAGAGAAAACCCCGTACGAGATGGTTTAAATGTCGATGAATTTTTGAATTGCGTACACGCCTTTAAAGTCTTATAGGAGGGCAATGATCAGCTTGGGCGCACCTTTTGACTATAAGAGCTTTTAATGCTTGAACGACTTGACAAATACGCGTGTATGATCTTATGGCCGCATAAGGAAACAGGCTGGATAATTGGTCTGGATAAAGTCTCCCGATTGAGAACACACCCCAAGGAAACCAACGAAGGAAGAGACGAAAGGAAGAACGTTTGCTGGTAGACGCTTGGTGAGAGAGCAGGTCAGAGCTCCCTATGGGGCGTCCTTACAGAGTGCAGTCTGCACTTTCGTGATGGCAACTGCAGTGTCCAGCCGTCTTTCAGTGGTGCTCAATTGAATCTATTTCCTTATTACTGCAACAGCAAGAGCAACCATGTGCCGCATCGAGTAACTCTACTACGAATCCCGTTGCCGCAATGAAACTACGCTACTAGCTAAGCGTTACTTGATCGACGTTTAACCCTCTCAAAGCATGGACTACTTTCATGGAGGATAAAAGGTGACAAATAAAAAATTAATAGCTGTCGAACAATCCTCCATCGATCCTTTTCGTACAGCCTTGAGAAACTTGTCGATAATCCTTTCTTTTCGTTTCATTTTCTTTCAAAGCTCAGGTCGTTCGACTGCATTCAAGCGGCACTCATACACTTCTGTACTCGTACGTTTACGAAGCTGTTACTTTCTGTGTGATCTACGGTAGCGACATTGAAATTCATGGGATAACACGATAGAGTGACCATATACGTACACGAATCTTATATTAAACGCGCTCATAGTTAAGTCCTTTCTCTTCTGGAATATTATCTTGCTATGGACATTATTTTTAATTTAATTAAAATATAAAGACTGTCGTGGGTAATTAACTGCCAATCTGTAGCTACGACTGGCAGCTTACCTACGTATATACGCCTCATAATCCGCTGAGTGCCTTTCAAATGTCTAAAAGCGGATGGCGTATCGAGGTCGAAGGTACGAATTATGGTAGTTGGCCTTTTTGAAATTTCCGCACGTGCGTTCAACTCCATTGAGCATTTTTCAAAAAGACTATTCTCTTAGGTGGATCGTTTAGTATATGTAATGTATATTTTCCATATAAAAAGTTTTCAATGTTTTGCCCATGTATAACGATCGATACTTCAGTATGATAAACTTCCATTATTCTATTTTCCGGTTAGCCTACATTTTGCATTGCTTATGTCACGTGGTACTCTTTGTTTTAAACAAAGAATGAAGTCTGACGTGTGAAACTGCACGATATTTTACTCTGTGATTGTGCATAGGTAATTTGCATGAATCCTTTAAAAAAATACGCACCGTCATACGTGACATATAAAAAGTTGTTATTTTGCATCTGACAAAAAGTAATACGAAATTACTTTAAGCCACTGTGTACAGATTAAAAGCGGATTTAAATTTAAAACGCTGCCGAATATCTTCTAGGACTGTTTGGGTGTTGATGACGATCAAAAAGAAATAGACTTTTTCATGATTCGTTAAGAAAAAAAAAAAAAGTTAGAGAATAAAACGGATATACAAAGGATTACACTGTTTTAGGATGTTTCCTGACTGTCCTTAAAAGTTTCTCCATCTTCCGGATCTCTGGACCTCTCGCAAGACCTTCCACCCATTGCGACTCGAAACTTTTGACTTCGTGCGAAAAATCTAAATTTCCTCAGCATCGACATAACCCGGTAACACGAATTCCCAGCTATGGAAGAAACCATTGGATTGTCACAGCGGAATTAAAAAAAAATCACTCCGCAATTCCGCCTACACTCAAGACCCTTAATTGTCTCGCTGCTCAGCAGAGTGAGGAACAAGGGATGCTGTTACTCGGGAGACTCTTTAGGGGTTGCGACGAGTAATGAGATCCTGGGATTTGTATTCTCAAATCCTTCACACCTTTTCGCCAAGGCGGTAGTTTCGGCTTCCCAGAATATTTAAGAACGCGTTGCCTACATTCTTAAGCTTGGTATCTCTATAAAGCGAGATATATATATATATATATATATATAAATTAGTGAAAGACGTTGAGAAGAAAGAAAAAAAAAGAGAAAGAGAAAGAAAGTCCACACGTGCCCAGCGAGGAACCGGCCGGCCGGTAGACTGTTAAGCCGGATCTTCTATAGTATAGATATGTAACATGGGGTAAAACACAGAGGGTGGCGTTTCGTCGTCGGATAGGCTGTTGTACGGAGTAGGCACCGTGGATAGAGTAGGAGGCAGAGGGTGGATATTGAGCGACGCTGGGCGTCATGGCGCAACGTTCGAATCAGTCGCCCTCCAGCCACCGCCCCAGATACGAGTAAAACAGTTCCCTGGTCCTCCCTTTTTTCGCACGGCTACGTCGAATACGCTTTCCGGATTCCTTGAAGGAAATTTCGCAAGAAGAGCATCGTCTTCGTTTCGCATACGATATCTTATCAGATTTTTTAAATTGGATTATTAATTTATCAATCAAGATGCTCATCAGTCTTGTTCGCGATTCCGTGTTGCAGTGTTTCTGTCATAGCTGCAAAGCGCCTATCGGTCTTGTCGGTAAGTCTACTCTTCGTGATCCCCTCCTGCTTTGATTTAACCTCTGACCTTTGGTTTGACCCTCTCACCACTCGGGAAAGCTCAGTTCTTTATCCTTAGCCTCTTATTACTACGTACCTGTGGTTATCTGTATTTTTTCACGAATTTATTTCACGTTTGAAATTTTTTTAAGTACTTTTTCCCGTGGTTCACTCTAGTTCTGTTTCCGCGACACTTCAGTTGACTGGGGATTTAACTGTCGACTAAATATTTAACTCTACTTCCCTTGGCTGTGCGGTAGGAATGCCATTTAACGTTCACACAGTTCTTTTTCATTTCTTTTCTCAATATTTTCCGTTTTGAAGTTTTTCAATTGTTTATCAGTCGAATATTATATGAGCTGCTATTTTTATTACACTTGATTCTCAACGTTACCACACAGTTTATTTCTGATGCTTTTGAACATTAAAAAAAAATATACATCGCTGGATTAGAATGATACATCAAACTTCATTATTGACTCGTGCCAATGAAATCGAAAGGTTTCCAACCGGGAAGTTTCAGCGCACACGCACTTTCCTCCCTTATTTCCCTTTCTACTTCCGGTCGCCTGGCAACTGTGAAACTCGGAAATTCTTCGATCATCCGCTGATATCCAGATGAGAATATGTGAACAAAAAAATGATAGAGAGAAACAGGAAGAGAGAGAGATAAAGGAAAAAAAAATTACCGAAGCAAAACTAATATCCGTTTCGCAATTGCCTTAAGCCGGATATCTAATAATATCTATTTGTTGCGACTACTTGAAGCGCGTCGAGCTGAAAAAAATTGCCTGAATCCTCTTTGCATCATCCTTCTTCAATATAAATTTTTTACTATTTAAATCACGTTCGTAATCAAACATTTTATACGTATCAATAGAAAAATCAGACCACGTAACTGATTGCTTGAATGAAAATAAGTTCGTGAAATATTCATAAAAGTCACAACCGATCCTTCACCCATTTATTACGGCGATCGAAGCTACCGGAATTTTTTATCGTCCCCGCCATAGTAATCGTTAATCAAATTTATGAAGCGCAATGCCGAGCGACTATGACGGTATTTTCGGTGTATTTGAATACTTTAAGATTTTTTTCTTTCTTACCTCATTAGAAATTGATTTTTTATATCTCTCGTAATATTAACAGTAGCTTCAATCATGAATAGTCTCTCTCTCTCTCTCTCTCTCTCTCTCTCTCTCTCTCTCTCTCTCTCTCTCTCTCTCTCTCTCTCTCTCGC
>JARQTI010000393.1:11811-52339 GCA_030142655.1 Trachelus tabidus
CCCTCCCTCTCTCTCTTTGGTGCTTTGATTACGAGATATTATTTAAAAAATTTTATTCCATGTAATTGTCCAATAGTTTCACAGCCTTATTAGGATTTTCTATTTCAAATTAAAAATAACCCTCGACTTGGACGTTCCATACTCGCCACGGTCGCACACGATTCTCGTTTACGTTTTTACCGCAGTCCTCAACTGATCGATAGAGACTAGTATCGTATTATTCTTGGGTACCTGCAGTTGGATCAATTTCTCAGGTAGCCAAGTCATCGCTACCCCCTGGGACAGTTTGGGATAATGTTACGTTGTTCCCTTGAAGCTTAAATACAATTTCACGAGTTCTTTGCGACGATCAATAAGTCCTGAACCAAGTTGGATGTCATTTCTTATCAATACTATCAAGCATAACGTGATCAGAAATTTTCTTAATATTTATGACAGAGAAATTTTCTTTTTTTTTTAAATTAACATTTTTGGCCCTCCTTGGCCATTCAAATGAAAAATTAAGCGACCTCGATTTTTCGTTATATGTTCTTGTCCGGCTTAATGACCGGTCGATACTCCCCCGAGTGGTTCCCAACGCGTTACACTTACCATTCAAGGGTTAAAGATTTTTGTTGGAAGGGTGGGGAAGTTGTAATTCCGTTTAGTAATTTAGCACGTGTACCTACTGGGAGCCGGTATGATTCTGCAATGCAAGGGTGCGGCCCAAGATGGCCACTACAGCTGTAGACACCTTTGGTTACTCGTATAGGAAGTCACATCGATTTTTCAATAATTAAAACGCGATCCAGTCCTCGACTCCTTAAGATTTCCTGATCAGCCATCCTAACCTTAATAATTTTGAATATTAATTACCCTCGACAATTACTACTGATTAACTTTTGTTTCTGAAGCGGCGCAAAGGAGGGGCATGGCACCCATGAAGAAGCCCAGCGGTAAGGGGAAGCCGCGAACTAAACAGCCGAAAAAAGTAAAATTCATCAGTGAGTATAAAAAAGAGTCTGCGACGAGTAATTAAAAGAAGTAAAAAAGAAAAAGACGTTAATATTAATTACTCGATAAAAGCAAATTAGAAAAATTTCAAAGTAAGACAACCTCGATAAAGCTTTTTCAATTAATGCTTTTTCGTAATGTCCTACCCATTTCATATTGGTTCAATTTCATGGACGATAAATTCGTATATCACTGTTGAACTAATGCCAGATTCCCAATGCATGTAATGTATCCGTATGCCAATGTACAGTGCATTAACCTACGATATCTGCCAGTGATACATTACTATAGTGAATAATAAATGTGAATGGTGGCAGATAGGAGATGGAAAATAAAAGTTCTGAGAGTACGAGGCTGGTAGCTCAGGGTGAGGGTGTTGGGAGGGGTTGAAGCCGATGCGGTGCGTGTGCCGACGCTAGACGTCGCGGCGCCTAGAGACAATCGTCCCGTGGGCAGATCGATCCTTCCTTCTCGCGACTCTGAGTCATACTCTTCCCGTTGCACTCACGGTTAGTTTCCTATTTCATGGATAATAGGAGAAGCCTGATGGAGACTGATTACCGTATTACAGTTAGAATGGTTCATGGATATTGGTCCAGGATATGGTATAGAGAAATAATTAATTAGATTGATAAGAGACATAATCGATTTAATATTCTACACGCTGCCTACGAGTACTTGTATCATGCTAGTTGGTTCAATTAGAAGGTTTCATTATGCCTGATTGGACTTTTCGATTATTCTGTAATTAATGAGATATTGGTATATAATATATATGTAAATTGCTTAGCGACGGAAATTCGATGCCAGGAGAAATCAAAGGGTGGACTCTGCTATGAAGTAATTCTTGCTGAACCTACCGTGCCTAAGAGAGCACCGTCGCCACCCCAGCCAAGTCCTACCCAGCAATCAGCCATTGAAGATAAGCTCAGGGCGGCTGAAGAGAGAAGACTTTCTCTGGAAGCTCACAAGCTTGCTGCTCTTGCTGCTAAGCTCAGCAAGATTGAGGAAGTTTCACGTAAGAAGGATCTTCTCAGTGCGGCTTTCATAACAGCTACTCGTGAATCTTTGGATGCCAAGATGAATAACACTGAGGAGAAGCGAGAGGCTCACATTGCTGAACTCAAAGGAAAGCTGAAGGAACACGTGAGTAGAATGTACATTGATAACATTTTTTGCAAAATTTCCAATAACTGACAATCCTCTGTTTTTTTATATATAGCTGGAAACTGTTGAGAAGACTCGTCTAAGTCTCGAGCAGCAGACCGAAGAAGTACGTACTGCTGTGGAAGAGAAGCTGAAGACTGCAGCTGCTCAGCGCGATGAGAACATCAAGAAGATGCTGGATCGTCTCAAGGAACACGTATGTCTGCTTGAGATATCATTCTGTTGTGAAGGATTCTAATTAATATTTGTTATTAATTACAGGAAGAGCAAGTAGCTCGTGTACGCAGCGGTATGACCGAACGTGTCCAACAGCTGGAGACCCAGATTCAGGGCAAACTGGATCAGGCTCGTGAACGTCGTGAGACCATTGAACGTGAGCAAAAGGAAAAGCTCCGTAACCACGTAAGTCATCGACAACCTCAGTATCTCTCATAGTGCAGTTAACCCTTGGAGGAACATGAACGTAATCTGCATTAAGATCGACTAAATTCGCTGTGATCAGCATCCCGTTAAACGTATTTAACATAACTGGTTTAGAACACGGTGAAGATAGCGAAAGCTGCGAAGATGCGCGAGATGGCGGATGTGTGCGCCATGAAGGAACTCGAAGCGAAAAAACGCGAGTTCGACATGAGGGTGACCACTGCCGAACTGAACCGACAGCGGGAGATTCAGCGTCGCGTGCAGGCTATTCGCCAGCATGTAATGCAATATTCAATTTTACCTCACGGTTTTACTGTACTTTAGTTTATTTTCTTTGGCAATGGCCGACATTTCAGTTTTACGTGTCACCCTCCTGCCACCGTAGAAATTGTTCCCGGCTTCTTTTCTATTAAACGACTATCTCATTTTTTTTACGCAGGCAAAAGATTACGCAAGATCTGCTATAACTGTATAATTATTTACATATTTTGTAGACTATTCCTTAGCTTTTTTTTTTTTACTTAGCCGTGTTCTGTCTACGTACCTCATAGAACGCTGCTAGGCGTCCCTAATTAATTAACGCGCAATCGCAGCTTCTTTGCGGCACACCTATGTTACACGTAGATACATGTGCTATTTCCTCAGAGATTCTCCTTGTATCATTGTGATTGTATATATATTTTTTCTTACGTCTTTGCAGGAGAGACGCGCCGAGATTGTGAGACAGAACAAAGCAGCCCTGGCCAGCCAGGAAATGAAGTCCGAGGAGCAAAACGCATTGCCAGTGGAGAACGAGACTGCCAGCTCAGGCTAAGCTGCTATCAGCAAGTCCATCTAACAAAAAAAATGTAATCTCTGGATCTTCTTACACTTAACTTTGGTCGCAGCGTCCAGGGATTAGTGTAAGGCGTTACGTACGTCGTGCGTTACGAATTTCTTGGGATAAAAAAATGGCTTTTGGTGTTACCACCTCGGGTCGCGTGGCTCGCTTTCCTTTTTATTTTTCTTCAATAAGGTGAAGGACTCCAAAAACGGCTTCTCAAAGGAAACAAAATCTTAGAACGAGATTGTCTAGACTTATGGGAGGAAAGCGGAGTTGTATTTAGACAGAGAGGTGGGAAGAAGTCACTACGTTATGATAAATGGAATTTCGTGCTTGCCATTAAGTTTCTGCCTTGCGAGAAGATGTACGTTCGCGAAGAAGTACAATAAGAAAAACTAATAATATATGAAAGATTCACTAAAATAATCATACACGTACATACTGCCTTCTCGTAACGTTCTCTTTTGCATAGAAGACTTTACATGATGCGATCGGGAAACGCACTGCCGAACGTTCTCGTTCTTGATACTCAAAATTCGGATCCACGCGACTTATTCTAGAACAACGATGTTACGAGAGCTGTTGAAAGTTTCGATACATCGTTAGTTTTGCTTTTTGCGAGTCATAATGGAAATAAAAAAGGAAATGCGTTGCTGATAACGATATCTCACTGAGCGGGGTTTTTTTTTGGAGAGGGGGATCAAGCGTGATTTTTATGCTTATGATGTAAAGTATTTGAGCATCGATTCTTCTCGTTCAAACACTACTATTATTACTACTACTGAATTCGTTTTTTTTTTTTTGTAATATGTATACCTTTTCACGCAATTTTATCGAAGACTATTTTTTGTATTGTCATCAATTTTTTATTTTTTTCTCTTGGTAACCGCGATGTCATTATCTCTATGATTAGTCTGTTGTGATGTCGGCTTTGGGGGTGAGAATTTTTAAGAGCGGGGGGGGGGACTCGAATGAATCCAGGAGACTCGCGGAGGATTGGTCAGGGTGATCTTTCATCGGGCGATAAAGTATACTCTTGTTTCGGAACTATTCTTTTTTTTTATTTTACTTTTTATATCATCGGTCTCGGCTATTACACAATTTCTCCGCGGCGCTACTGTTCGATTCGATAGCGTAAAGGATAGTTTACTTACCGCTACAATTAGATCTTAAGAGACAAGTAATACGATAATATGAATGTGTATGTACATGAGTGAATATATATATATATATATATATATGTTTGTTCATACGTGATATCAGTGTTCACTGAGTATGCAGCAGACATACATGGCACAGCATATGGTATATGCTATATATATATACACACACGTATACATGCACACATATGAATATAAATATTATATAGTGCTTTATACTAGGCTTGAGAACTTTGAAACCATTTTGTACTCGATCATTGTAATAATACTGCGCTAACTGAGAAAAAAGGTACGAATATGTAGTCTAATTATATATGATAATACGATGCTTTTATGATGACTTCAGTATCTGTTGGTATGTCTAGTTATATCTATGAAAGAATTCTGATACGCTCTGTGCTCGAATCGCTACACCATAACTACCAAAAAAGGGAGAGAGCAAAAGAATAGAGAATCATTCCCAACCAGAGAAAGAACACATGAGGATCTGTGCGATATTTTATTTTCCATGGTTTTAATGAAATCTGTACGTTAATTCAGTGTCCATGAAAAAAAAAAGATCTTTGGCTCTAGTTACGGTCCCCTCTTGTAAAAACGTAGGGATGTTAAAGCAAAAATGACGTATCAGTGAAGTTGCTGGTTATTATCACAATGAGATCTTAGGTATTCAGGCTAAACGTAAACCTATAGAAAAAAAAAATAATGATCAAAGATGCAAGAGTAATACTGTGCGGAAACTGATGAAAAATTTAATGGCTGGTGGCAAAAAAGAGATAAATGAAATTAAGTAACGGAGAGAAAGCCGACGGGGAAGGAGAAATGGATGGATGCTAGTAAGAAATAGACATTTTATGAAATTGACATTTTATGTCAAAAATGATAGCGCGCGAGCTCCTAGCGTTTTCGTTTTACGGTTGGATTATGCGATCGAACTATCGTTATTTATTTTGGTCTATATACGATTCAATGCGATTCGATCAACCGTGGCTAAAAGATATGAGCATAATCGATCGTAATTATTTGAATTGTACCTACAATAACCGAGTATCTGGGAGACGTTTGAGGCACGTGTGTGTAACTTTTCTTCAAATTGCGATATGTAACGGATAATGTCTATTTTTGCATAATTGTTGTGATCTTTTGCAAAACGTATCTCGTATAATTATTATATAGGTGCCGGAAGTATGTAATTAATTATTGTCTCTTCTCGCTTTACGTTTCCACACGACCTATACATATGTTCATATATATAGATATATGTATACGTACGTTTATACAGATTTTCACGCAATGATGATAAATGATGATGATCATCATCATATATGGTTGCATTGTACGTATGGTTTCTCGTGAGCTTTGGTATTGTCTCTTAGTGGAACAGAGTAATCGAAATGATTCGAACAGTTTATTGCGGGAAAGTAAATGCAAATAAATACACGTTCGTATAAAAAAAAAGAGGTGAATGCATTTGATTTAGATAAACATCCATCAGATCACAATTTTGAAAACCTTTGTAAGCAGTTGGATCACTTTGCATCTATCTTTTAGCATGTCCAACCCGCACTTAATCTTGCACATTCGCAATTTTTCAGTTACAACAGTAATCAAAGCCAGCATCGTTTAAATTCGTTACAAAAAAAAAGTAAATTACTCAGCTGGGAATCATTCCAATATTACAGAGCAATGTCGCATTGGCCCAATACTCTTCGTGATTCAGTGTTTACCACCTTATGACTGTTGAGCACGTTTTTGTTGTCTCTTTTTTTTAACCTCTATTTCGGAATATCCCGCAATAAAATTGGCTCAAGCAAAAACAATCTCAATAACGTCAGTTGTCGTTTTCCATAAAGGGAACCGGTTTCCTAAACGAATTGCACTGTTTCTACGTTGGAAAATTGATTAACCCACGTTGAGAAGGTCGTGAAACTTACGCAAAAATATAGGTCAGCAATCGGATCGACCTTACGAGATGATAATCGAATGCGTGTTATAAGAATACTACGAATTATCTGAAAATTAATTATAATATTATACGCTGCGGTATGACACGTATTTATTAATTTCCAGCATTTCTAACATGTGTATCTGATATGGTAGGACTGTTACATATGTAGAAACTTGAAGAGTACTTAGACTTCCTGATGAGAGTAAGTCTCGGGTGGCTGCTTTGAATTTGTTTTAGTTGTAAAGTGTGAACGATCATTCCAACGTTCTTCAGCGCCAGTATTTCAAAAGGAAAATATTATACGTGATGGGGTTCGTTAGGATCCAGTAGACGAATTACAGGTTAGTTTGTGTAGTAATTTAGCGTGATACGTAATCCTAATGAGCACTTCTTTATTTTCAATTATTATTTGTCCTTTACGATACCCAATGTACGCATTTGGCTGTGTTGCGCATGTCCTTGTGAAAAATTCACGTGATTCTGGAGAGTCGGTAGTAACACAAGATATGACTGAAATTTGCTTTGTCCTAAGACTACGTTAATTAACTTAATCACTATATTAATTAATGTGACGCATTAAATCCTACTAGCAAAAGTAGAATATAGTTATCACTACGAGAATTACTGTGATGAATTTCTTGCAAACGGGTAAATCCATGTTACCGATTGAGGGATTGCTGGTAAAGTAGAGTCAACTGTACAGATAGTCGGTTTCCATTTGTCGATCACGAGGGAGCCCCGTACCTTCTTCAGTAAGAGAAAAGCCGTACATTGAAGATTGGACAATCCCGTGCTGGTGTCTCACAGTGAATTATTTTATAATTGAGAAGAATTATTATACGTCATGAAGAGGATTCGTTGGTTTAAAGTTATGTTACATGAGAGAAATATGAGGGAAAAAACACTGCTTAGGAGGGACGCTCTTTATACGTCCCTGAATATAATGACGTCAGGAGTGGCCAGAATGGCCGTAAGCCAAAGGCTGAACGAAACGCCGAGGAGGCTTTATAGTATAGCAGGCAGAGGGCAAATGGCTGCCGTACTGGTGAATAATAATGTATAACTGTCGTGTAGCTCGCGCGGAAAATTGTGTCGAAACCCGTGTAAGATGCTATTGAAGGCCCATACGTCGAGGAAGAAGGACCGGAGGCATCATGGGAAAAGGGCTAAAGTCACCGCCGGTAAGTGGACGCCCTGATACGACTGGGATATTCGAAATGGTTCGCCTAGCAGTCGACGAGATAGCCCTGCTGAGTTTAGGCCAGTCGCCTTTAGCTCAGCTGCCTTCGCATCGACAATATCAACACAATATGGCCGTAGTACGTTTCATGCTCGTCTACGGTTCCCAAGTCCAGGAGTCAAGATGTTTTTTAGTCTTGTCTATTCGTTTCGATATTGCTGCACGATTATAGTCGTTATCAAAGAACATTCTATGCTTGTTTTTATTTTGCTGTTGCTTCTATTACCAGTGCCATTTTTATCATTCTACATGTAAATAAATAACCACGTCGCCGTATGAGACTCTGATGCTAAACTGAGCATTACGTGTCTTGAATTGAAACTATCTAACAAAATTGAAGGACATCTTTCAGCGAACCATTTCGCAATATTCACTTTTTAGTAATCGAATGATCGTTTTGTTATTGTTACCTGAAGTCATTGCGATCTATGTTCATTCTATGAAAGTCATACTTGTTAGGTTAGGTTAGGTTATGTTGTTATAACTTGGTGTATGTTCCGAAATTCACTGTCAGTAGCACGAGCCATGGTTGTGTAACACTCAGTTGAACGTAGGTAAACAGGAACACTGCGATACTCGTAGAATTGGTAGTGAATTTCAGAACGTATCCTTGATAGGCCTCTGTCAACCTAGCATATAGATATATAATTTTTATACGACTAGGGAGAAGAGGGCAATTTGTTTGGATGTAATATTTCTTTTTAATTTATAAGAAACAAGTTCTTTTTGCATCAATCTTAATTTTTTAATTTCTCATATTCCTCAGCATAAACAGAGATGTTGACGATTTCTAAGGTTTGTTCCAGAGTTCCCAATGGTTCTTGAAGAGTTTTACGGAATACTATGTATTTTAGCCATAGTTCCATGTGAAAAACAACTGTTTTGAACCATTGTTCTTTGTAGTTCCGCCAGCATGTCATACGCCCATACAAATGTGACATGCTAATTTCATCGAAGTTTTTTTTTTCTAAAGTTCCCAGCAGTTCTTGAAATACATATATCCCTAATGCTAATTTAAAAACAAGTATAAGATGCTGATGAGCGTAAGAAAATAAATGTTTAAGATTCTTTTCTAATGGAACTGTGGCTTACAAAAATTACAAAACTGTTATTATTATGAATCAATTGTTTTGACCCTGACATTAGCTCACATATGCATATCACTTGTAGTAACAACATAGAATATGATCCTGGAAAGCAACCGACAATTTTTGTTTTTTTCGTTAGATACATTAGGTTGACGTTCTGATATTTGAAAAATCTCAGACTTTGGTTTAGCGATTTCAGAAACTTTAAAACACCAAGTTTCATCAGCATCCGAAAACCTTCATTTCTCGCGCAATTCCTGGTAAAATTCTTGTATTTTAACGTGACGGAAATTAATAACTCATTTTTTGGGGTTGCGACTTTTTTTTGGAATTAACAGAACTAGAGTTAAAATTTATCAAAAAGTAAAGCAGTATGTCGAATGCAAACAGAACTTGTTTCTTTATCGATCAATTAAAAAAATGTTCTGCTAGGTTCACGCAGGCCATTTGTGTATACAATTCTAGCGAACATAACATGATATAACATTTGAGATTCAAATCAATATGTACGGTACATATAACATTATTTTTGTCAGTAACATACAAAGCATTTAATCATTTAAGAAGTTAATAATTTTAACTATTATATTTTAGGGATAAACAAATGTTTCCAATTTTCGAAGTGCCACTTCGATCGGTTCTCTCTCGCTCTTCCGTATTCAGGTGCACAAGCAGAGACTACATTGTAAATTTTTAGTGATGTGAAAAGTAAGAAAAAAAAATGTACTCAATAACTAGTGTCTCAATTCAATTAGCCAATTCCTATTTAGCTTTCGAAATTCCATAAATTCTTCCACATTTAGGGTTTGACCCAATCACATGCAATTACACAGCACTGATAATTTGTATAGAAAGTCGAAAGCCTTAAGTTCTAATATCGAGAAAAGCCAATACAGTAATACGAATATGGCGGCTCAGTGATGGACAGCGAACTGCGCATGCGCAAGGAAGTTCCAACATATGGGATAAACTCTACCATCTGGCAACGCTGGTCGGTATCGTATCCATATTTCGTAACTTATTGCAAATCGGCTATAAATTTCAAACGAAAATTATACCTACGTTTGATTGAAATATGCGCATAAAAGTGACGTAAACAATGAATCCATTGTTAGACCAATTCCAATATAAAATTTTTCAAGATTCCATATCAGCCAACAGATTGTTCAAACAACAACTCTAACAACACGTACCTACCTTAATTATAAACTTTGACGCGGAAGCTTTTCGTTACTTCAATCAGACCTCGTGAGTCGTGCCTGGATCTTGAAGTCGTAGCTCAGACCGCCATTGTTATTTATAAGGAATCGGTTGGCAATGATAAATTGATCTGAACTTCAGTCATTCATCTCGCAGCCTCTTCCACTTCTCTTTTCTCTCTATCCATTACAAAACTCACGCTCGCTTGTTGACGCTGAGAGTCCGAGTTATCACAGTGCGTTTTATTATTGACATTTTACTCTATGAGAAACATTATTATCATGCCGCGTGCTTCTTCCAAGCAGAAATCACATTGCACGATTTGACGCTGCTCGGCCAGCACGCGATCATCAACTTATTATCACGACTTATCTAATGACTTCTAAAATGTTCGGCAAACTTTGAAAAGAAATATCCAATAAGATCCTCTATGAAAAATGCGCGATCCGCCCATACTTTGCTCTCGAAAACTTCTTTAGCTTTAACTGCTGGACATCTAGTAGCATAATAATGATGCAGCTACAATACGTTCGGGTATAGAGTCTCGGTCGGTAGCTTGCCTGTATCGCCTGTTGATTGTATGTATGTACATACATACTTGGCGCGACACTTGACTCGAGTCTCTTGATCAGTTGAATTTGTCAGCTATCATTTAATTCAACATGATTCGCTCAAAATTATTTGTCAATATTTCTATAGTCAATCGAAACCTCTTTGAAACAGTCGTTGGCATATTTGCTATGAATTTTCTCTATGGTTTTATCATATTCTTTGGCGTGAAAGCTGTCTGGATTTGTATAAACACGCGGAATGTATTATCAGTTTCTAAATAAGAGGTCAGACAGACGCCATTCTTATTGAATTATTATTAGTGCAGAGGGTGCATACATTTATTCACATGTATCCTATTTACAGAGCATCGATGGATGCGTAGCTCGTGTTACCAGTAGGTAATTGTATAGGTACATTTGTTGCCATGACGATAAAGACACGGATCGATGCCTTCAACCTGGAACGCATAAAATCGATTTTCTCTCCTCATCCTCTAAGATCCCCCTCTGTAAGAAGTGCTATAATTATATTTTACTACTTAATATTTTCAAGCATACACATTTCTTCTTGACGCTTCAGGCTTCTTTATTATTTATTCGATCTAAGAGTTATGGCTACAGATGCACAGTACCTGGGCACGTGTTATGCTTGCGTAACAGCTTGCGAAAAAAAAAACTTTAGTCGCTCAATTGTAAACAAGCTTACCTATCGACAGTCTATTGTAACTGTATGCAGTTTCTATTTTCCTATTCCCATTAGGCTGTTCGTATATGAGAATATTATGTTGGATAATTTATTAATGACCAACTGATTTCTCGTTTGCTTTTATTCCTGACGCTTTTTTTTTTCATCCTCTTGGTTACTCCTTGGAGTTGGACTACACTTTTAGGTCTCTGCATACGGCCCTGTGCTGTTTCTGTTTTCCTCCTGCTAACTCTCATATCACCGGCTCCTGCTTAAACTCTGGGAACAAGATGGACGTGACTCTGGTATTGTCCATTAAATGTCTCAAGGCCTTTACAATGTAGACTCAATCACTGCCAATCAACAACAATGTTAACTATTTATTGTGGATCACCTTTTTAAAGCGTGACGTGCCTTCGTTTTCGCGCGGTGTGAACGTCGCCTTTAATTCGACTCCGAGGCTACTGATCTCGGTCCCTTATCGAAGAGGCGTTATAAATTTCGTCACGCTGCTTATTCTTCGCTTCCGCGTTGCAGCGCCTGACTGGAACGTGTTTACATGCGGTTTATCGAAAAATGTTCTGCTATCCAACTACGAGGATGATTTTCGTTGAGGACCAGCCTCCTTGCAGTTTACTATTCGCATTTTATTTCTGGTCTGTCAATAGTCTTTGCTATGGAAGCATCGATTTCTCGTGGAGTCCGGCGGCATTGGAAATGGGGTTCATTGAACTCTGCCTAAATAACTGTGCTTTTTGGCACGAGGGTGGAGATTGGCCTTGTGGTTATAATTTAACTCCCCCCGCCCCCCGCGGCTCTCTATAAATTAACAAAATGCAGACTTACCGTTGAAAGTCCAGATAAAAGTTTGTACCATCGTCGTCGGCGCCATCTTGTCTGGCTGTCTCTATAACTAGAGAATTTTGTAACTATTCATGCCAGTGACGTCACTTTTCATGCCAAGAATAGTTGCACAGAAATACTCGCTAAAACACCTTGTATATTAATCTCGTTACAACCCCTGTCTAACCACAGAGGGATGCCTGGCGCCACGACGACCCCCCGTCACTGTTCCATTCAGTCCTGTCGCCATTGTCATAGTCGCGTCCGTCGTACAATTACACGTTGTCGTAATTTATATTCGACTCGAGACCGGAAAGGTGCAAATTCAAAAGTTCTTAATGCTCGCCTGGCTTACTCCAATACTACTTTCATTTACACGCGATAGATGTTCGCGTCCCTTCGAGGATCTTTTTTTATTTATTTTTATTATGGCTCCTCCTGCAATTTCAAATGCATTCTTCTTGTGCAGTTGTATCTCGTTAGGATGATTTCTATCGATGCTTCTATCTCTGTTGCGTTGCTTAATTATTCATTCACACGTTGGAGACGGCGGTTGATTTTCTCCGTTTGTTCCCGGCTTTGCATTCGTTACATTTATTATTCGCAGATACTGTCGTCCCTCGTCTTTCTCATTCTGTCAAAGTTTATAGGTAATTTTTAGGTATTATTTACAATAAATATCCTGAATATTTTTTAATGACATTTTACATAATATTTGTTTAGCCTTTAGCTGTTTCCAATTTTTTTACTTAAAAAATAACAATTTTTAAGTGTACGGCGACTCGCGGATATCGGATTGAAAAAAAACATTCATTACTGGTTGTCATGATTGCAAATTATTTATTTAGCTGACACAACGAATTCTGATTAATTGTTAATCTAGAACAATAAGGTTGAAGCTCGTACAAAAGTTTGTAAATACAAGTCAGAATTGAAATAATGGAATTTTTGAAAGAATAAAATAATTTAAATTATGACACTAGCCAGGGCTATACAAAATATTTCTTTTTTGACCTCAGTTTGGTAAGTGCCATAGCGACACTTCTACCGAGGATGCCTGAAAAATTTCAAATCGATCGGACTATCCGTTCTTGAGATCTAATGGCAGCCAATTTCAATAATCGTGGTGTTGAGGAAAAGGTGCTTAAAGTATTTCGTAACGTTTTCATGGGTAATATTAAATTTATCATACTTACCGTTAGTTCGGCCAATTCGGATATAAAAAAGGGACTTTCGTCTTTCTCAAAGAAGTATTTTCTTTTCTTAATAATTTATACTAGTTTACAGGAACGGTGTACTCTGAAAAAAATCTATTATAGGTTGTACTATATGGTATGCTAAAATATTGTCAATTGAATGAACTGTATTTATAGTTAATTACACCATATTCATGGTAGACAACAACAATTGAATATTTGACAATTGAAGCATAGTTTTTATTACTATTGTATTACGTTAATAATACTTTACATTTTGTTTCATTTATTATGATCAACATGAGTAACATTAACTGATGATATAGTATTTGCATTATGTTTAAAAGCTTATGGAGTAACCAATAAAATTATGCCCCTAACCTATACTTGTTGGGGATTGGTTTACACCTCAAAAGGGTCCAAAGGGTTAATAAAGTTATTAATGTAATTGTAATTCCTTCCAATCTTCACTTAACAAATCAATACTACTTCGTAAAGGGGAAAAAGAGGTGATTAGAACAAGATTTAGTTATTTAATGAGCATTAATGAATTAATGTATTTATCGAATTATTTTTTTGGAGAATTTCAGCAGAACTTCTTATCTTCATATGTACAAAAAATATTGATGATCATAATTTTTGATCTAAACAAAATTTATTAATTGTGCTGGTGGCTGAGTGGGAAGAGTGTCATCTTACTTTTAAAATAGTATTAATGACTATTTCTTTTTCTGAATGAGGGATCGTTTAATTTTTAGCCGAAACGTATCTACTCTGATTGATTTCTTATTCTGCTGCGCGCTACATCTTTCAAACCTCCATAACTTTGCCAATTTTATGAATTTCTCTATAATATTTACAGACACGTTTCAAGGTCTTTACGGTACCTTGAGCAAATGCAAATAAAAAGAAAAGGATCTTTTTTTTAAAACTTTCAAAGTAGAAATAACACCTTAATGATATACATATCTTACATATACGTATAGTCAATCCACGAGGTCGATGTGCTTTTTTTGACAGATCGAAAACAATGAGGTCTCTAGTGTAGCACACGTCATTGAATAAAATATTTGTTACAAAAGTGAATATGCATGATTTTCAACTAAACATATATTACTTTCTTATTTTATTTACGTTACTTTATGGAAAACCTCTCGATCAATTCTCAAATTTGACTTTTGTCAAAGCTGTCTGTCTTGAACACCGATCGAGGTGCCTGGAGCTGGCTCGGGCTCCCGTGCTATCTGTTGATATTGTTTTTAGCTGTGTTTACTATACGCTATAGAAAGTTCTCGCTCGTGTAGTTTTCGCGTTTCTCTCGCTATATATCCGCTATGGATTTCGATTTTATAGCTCTGGTTCGGTCTGCTACGTTCTCCATCGATTGCCCTCTGTTTCCGGTACTATTTCCGAGCGTGGAACGAACGTGCATTTCCTTAACCGTTCACTCTCGATCTTGCATCCATTTGCGTTTGCTGATTTCAGGCGACCCCAAAGATAAGCACCTGCGGTTTCATTTCTCAATTTTAAGCGTCCCTAAAATTCGACAGGATCCGCTGAGCTATCACCCCTTCTGATAGGTTCCGTCAGAGCTCACGTTTCGTCAGAATTGAGACTGTTCCACCTCAACTCCCAGGTCAACCGGCTCGTCAGTTCCCGGTGAAACAAGAATTTGCTTGCGCCCGCCTGGCCATTCATGGACTAAGGGTGGACGGCCGAACCTCGCGTATTTTAGTTCTCAGATTTTCATTATAGGTGTCGCGTTAAGAAAATACGTCACAACACACATAATGGAAACCATCTCTGGCTACAATTATGACCAATCTCGAATTAAATGATTAATCGATACTCTATAGGTGCACTTGAGCCGCGATACAGCTGATCGAACAGTTTTCACGTAAAGGCTGTTTACACAGCTAACTACTTGAAGCGTCCCTATCCGACAAGCAGCCATTATGCTTTTATCATTATTAACATCGTCATGACCAGTTCCTTCGCATTTTTTATTCTCCACGCAGCTGACTTCGTACCATCGTCTGTAAATTGTGCTCCTGCAAGATTTTTTAAAATTATTGGCATTTCAGGGTTACCCATAAAACGATACCAATTTCAAACGAAAAAAATTCTGTACCGCAAACGGACTCCGTGTCGTCCCATTGTCTGTATTAATACCGTATTCAAAATATATACGTCTATAGACGTGTGTTTTTGCATACCAGCTCATTACGTAAACATGATATCGGTTTCTATAAGAATCTCGAAAATGAAAAAAAAATATTCGAAGACGTTCATAGAAATCAATTGAGTCCATAGAACGTAGAAATTGCTGTCTGTCACTGTAGCATATATAACTACTATACTATACGTAACTAAGAGCACCAAGACAGCTGACACGTTGATCGACACGTGTTACCAGCAGCCGTATACATACGTTGTTTTGTCATAAGAACGAGACGTGAATAATGAATCTCCAGTTGGATGAGAATTATTTTCCCCGACGTGCTTAAGTATAGAGCCGACTAGTGTGTGTGTCTGTATATATACATATATATATAAGCCACACCGATGTCGGGCGCCGGCATCCCTTTTCACCGTATCGATCGGCAACTCGGTTTCCCGCGAGCTGCATCATAAATCGGTACAAAGTCCGACGGTTGGTTTCCATCGTACGTTCAATTAATTAACGCGCGAACTATCGCGTCAATTAGCAAAGCAATGCCCTCGGGATAAATTTTCCGCTTTCCGACTATACCAACGACCAGTCCATCGAACCGATACGCATGGGACAATAACCGTAATTCATATAAGGTAATTTGCTGATAAAATATTTTTCACATATCCGGAAAACCCATGTACGCAACGGCAATAAGAAATTATCATTTTACCTCGTTTCAAGAAAATTATTAACTTTAACCTCTTCCCGATCGGCGATCGATTTTTTTAACAAATCGCGTACACTACAAACTCGAGTGTATAGCGAGGCGTGTTATTCCCTGTTGTTTCTGGTAATTCCAATGTGAAAAGGAAGGTACTTTTAAGTCTGTAAACTGTGACTAGTCAGATAGACTTGTATGATTTAACGGAACGTAAAGCAAGGTCGTGCGTCTTATGAGTGTTCATCTGACTATGCTCTGTCAAAATATAAGGTAGGTATGGTTTAGGTTTACCTCATAACACGATGAAAAATATTTCTTATTGGTAGATCACATTTGGTTCGTATGTGACGTATGAAAAAAAAATTATTTTTCATCATGCTACGAGGTAAACTTAAACTATACCTTTTTCATATTTTGTTTGAGCAAAAACGAGATAATATTTATCTCTTTATTAGCACGATGAATGAAGCATCACACGTAATCAACATCGACGATTGATGTCGCATTTTTGTGCCATCATATAATTTAGCAGATATCACTGTCAACCGAGCACTCATAAGACACACAAGCTCGCTGAACGTTGTGTTTAATTATGCAAGCATATCGGGGTACTACAGGTAGGATATGGAGTAACACACTTCGTTACGCATTTGGATTCGCGGTCTATCTCTATGTACCTATAGATAATGTGTCCTCACGCTACTTCAAGGCTCCATAACCTAACCATTCGTTGTGTGTAAACATACCGATCAGAGGCTTAGGTACTGTACACACTGTCAAGTGGAACAGGTGTTAACGAAGATACTTTTTAAAAGTCAAAACTTACAAATACCTGGCTCGTCGTGCATAAAAATGAGAACATTTAATACATCGTCGCGCGGTATACAGGGTGCTCATAAAATATTAATTGAAAGGTAGCTGAGGTGACAACGTGAAAATTGAATATCTCAGGGTTGCCGGAGCGTGCAACCCAGCAAGTACGCGTTATCATTGATACAGATCATAAATGGCCGTGACTGGAGATTATTAACCATCATTCGACGACGCTATCGGGTTTCGATAGGCAGTTTCTGTAGGAGCGATGATTGCAAACACAGTCGCTTATTGTAAAAGAAACAAGACACGGTCACCTTTTATCTTGCAAAGTGTCATCGAGAATTGAACGAGAGGCGCAAAATAACGTGCAATCGTTGCTTTGCCCGTGGTGAAATTGAAAGAATTTCATGTAAGAAAATTCGTCGATGAAACAGAAGGCAAAAGTAGAGATGCCGATGATCGGAGTCGAGGTGCAATAAATGTCTGATGTTTTAATGAAATTACACTGTATGTAAAGGATTTGGTGGAAATTCTCTACGTATATATTTATGAGAACGTAACATCGACGGGTGGTCATTAATTTTTTTTATTTTGGCTGTAATTATGTAAATGTTTTTATTTAGAGCTGGACGTAAGCGGTGCAATTAATATACGGCACACATTTAATAGAGAAGGAGATAGTACGATAAAGTATGGAGAAAAGTCTTTACATGAAAAGTATGAGACATTTTTGAAGATCACTTAACCCGCGAGCACACGTGTGGGGCATCCGAGGCACTCGAACTCAATGCTTTTCAATTGGAGAACAAGTTTAATGATAACACGTAATCCAAGATAAAATTTGAAATTAGGTTGCATTTATCGGACAATAATAAAACCTTGGCCTGTCCAAAATTTCGATATTATTTGCCGTACAGTTTTTGTGATATAAGAAATCTAAAAGTGTCAATTTCCACGATATAGATATACACAATCTATAAAAATGAATAACTTCAAAATTCAATATCTTCATTTTCCGTAGGGTATAATGTTATCATTTTCGATTCGAATTTTGAGGTCATCTTGTATGTTGACTCATTTACTTTTGAATAAAAACTCTTGGAATCTTCTGTACTGCCTCTTTAACCCGTGCTTCCCCTTTATCTCAATAAGAGTGCGGGAGATATTGGGGGACACTAGAAAGAAATGTGACACCGGTGCCGTATCCCAGATTCGTCCTAAACATTTTTTGCATACCTTTTTTCAGACCTCGCACAATTTTCTATTAGCACATGGGCAAATGAAAAAGAGAGATATAAAAATAACGTTGAATTTCAATGACGTAGAAAATTAGTAACCGCATATTAAATACTGCTATATTTATATATTATATTATAGCCAAATAAAAAATGTAGTCAGAGAGTAGGAGGCGTACCGTGTGCGCTATACTTTTATTAAATGTTTGAACTTGAGTGTTTTTTTTGAGGCCACTGAGCTGGAAGGCTGTTTGCCACGATGACAGTGGTTCTCAGCGTTTACTCCAGTTTTCATGAGAACGCAGATAGAAGATTCGTGTCAGATCGATACAGATCAATACAGGCAATGATGCTTATAAATATAGTGTATATAAGTAAATATGACGCTTGTTCGCCTTAGCGCGAAGCCAACGTGGCAGTATATCATAACGACGCCGATTATCGGTGTCTCAAGAGATTCTTGTTCCTTTACTTATTCTCACTGACGATTGGGAAACTGCTCGATTTAACACGCAAGAAGCGACTCGCACGCATCCCTGTGCTCACGGTATAATTTGTTTGTGCACTGTCCTATAAGAAGTAGGTCCGATACTTGCATCGTATCCACGTACGGAGCTCAGCATTATAGGATGATAAGTTGGCTGCGTATATGTAGGTAAGGTAGGTAACTTTCTCGGGAAGCACGTGGATCGTATAAAGTGGCTACTTATTACTCGTTTCTCACGGAGTACAAATTTATTCTGACATCTCGTAATTCTATGCGCGTGAAATCAGTGCGTCAAATCGTTGCTTGTACGGCGCTGCTTGATCTTTGATAACCTGCGTAAACATTCGAAAGTTCAAACTGACCGAAAGAATTCTTGTAATGAATCGGACTATATCATTGTCCTATGTATATATTGCGTGTATATTTATTATACATATCTAACAAGCTTCGTGATACGAACTGGCTTAGATCACTTGTTCACGTTGAAGTTTCATTAACATTAACTTTTTTTCGGATTCTTTTCTACATTACTTTCCTCAATTTACTCCCGGCGTTGGTACGGTATTCTTTGGGCATGAGGTTGATATGTTTTTTTTTTTGGAGTTGTGAGATTGATAGATTTTTTTTTAATGTTGGATTTTTTGTTTTTAATGTTACTTCAAAGTCACTGGCTCAGTCTTTCATTATACCGTCATTCGTACGGAGTGCCTACAATCAATTTTCTATCTTTGTAACAACTTAGCTGTACACTATCTGCAATGGTGACGATGGTGAGAACCACGGTGATAATAGGACATCTACCTAACGATAAGTTTCCATTTCTTAAGCTCTTGAGACCAATCGAAGAGGAGGAACATGACATCAGTGTGAGAGAGAGAGAGAGAGACTGAGAGAGATAAAGAGAGAAAGTAAAAGCGCGCCAAACAGCTTATATACGAGCAATCGACTTCTTCTCGTAATTCTAAAGTAGAGTACATATTACACCCAAGGGTTTTGAGAAGTTGGGTCAAATTGACCATTGGGCACTCTATGTAGATGTACACGTCATTGCTCAACCATTCATTTGGTCATCACATGTCAGACGTCACGAGTGTTGTTTACATAGTCCAAGTACAAACGGCCACGTATTCAATTATTGCTTGTGGGACAATAATAATGGCAAGTTCACATGAAAAAAAAAAATAGATCGATCTACAATTTAGAAGAAGAGATTAAACTGCCGGCTAATCACAATAGGCCTATTAGCTGCCCTTAATTACCTACCACTTTTAATCTTAACGCGTATCCACGACTCATGGAAAATATCGCCACGTGTCTTCGGGGCTTTGAGATATTTTTCCATTTTTTTTTCCAAAAAAATATACAAAATGATGGCTGCGGCCGTGGGCTGTTTATTACGTTCATATTCGGTCCACGAGTTCACTGTACTTATTTTTTTTTATTTTGAAACGCAACCAAAGCAATTCTTAGTAAATCACACGTGGTTTTCCATAAAACAACGTAAATATATTCCGATAGAAAAGTAAAGTACATTTAGCGTAAAACCATGCGTATGCATACTTCGTGAGGAACGTTTTACGTAAGACCTCAGCCAGAGACTTCGTTGTTTTCGATCTGTCAGAAAAGCACATGAAAATCGCAAAGCGATTTTAACATAACAATATACGAGATTCGTCTTTTATTTATTTACCTCTTTATCCTGTAATAACGCTTGAGTCACTTACACGGACATTTGCGCGATTCCTAAAGTCACTGGGTCCTTTTACTGTTATTACGGAGGGTCGAATGGGGCTGGATGGGACTGACTACCGAATAACAGTTAGCCGATGTTTAAAGAGTGTGTAATAGCGATGATAAATAAGCGGCGTCGGGTCATTGTCCACGCGTAAAAGAGATTTACGTTAAACGAGTCGTAAGAGGCACTGGACGGACTCGTGTTATGTGTACGCGCATATGCATATTACACATAAGCTCCAAGTATAATCGTAACGAACGAGACGAGAGGGCGAAATGGTATATATTATATGGACGAATGTTTAATGCACGTTCGATCAAACTGACTACGCAGAGAGACAGGCGCCGAATTAAAATTAATCAACAGGACCGACCGGTATAATCCAGTAAAAATTGATTTCTCTATCCATTTACAAGGAAGGTCAACGGGGCGCCTGAAGTTCCATGACGTCCCTGCACTCTTCGTATTGTTCTGCATTGCACGATGCACTAGCTGAGTCACTCTTGTGATGCACTGTACCGTCCTACCTCACCCGCCCAATGCTCCCCACTCTCTCTCTTTCTCTCTCTCTCTCTCTCTCTCTCTCTCTCTCTCTCTCTCTCTCTCTCTCTCTCTCTCTCTCTCTCACTCTCTCTCTCTCACTCTTTCATCCCATCTTTACCATCCATCTTGACCATTCGTAACATTATTGGGAAGTCCAGAGTCATTTTCTCCATGTAACATGACGTTCGATGACGTCAAGCGCAGGGCGGACGGGCAAATTCCAAAACAAGAAAATTGGGACAAATATTTTTCTTTCGTTTTTCCCCCCTTTTTTTATTATTTTTATTTTTGTTTAAAGACTGTTTTCATCGTTCCTTCTATCCGGTGCACTTTCTACATCGCTAATACGCGTTTTGCTCGTGTATGCGAAATTCTACTATGGCCTTCGGATTCACTTGTTAGGATCATAATTTGCAATGGTTGTGTATCTCCTTTCACGGTCAGACCTTTAGACCGTTCTTATGCATCTTGCACATGCGTAACCTCACTTAGGTATGTCGATACCACGATTACGACGCTTGACGATTGTCAGGTTTTTCACACGAACGATTCCTCCAGTTTGTTTATTCCGATATTCATTATCGAGGCTAAGCAGCGAGTCATCGTTTCTCGTATACCGATGAACAATCGATCGTCGGATATACTTTTGCTGCTCTTCCTAAGTAGCGAGCTGTTCGATATTTATGATCAATTCACGCTTATTGATCTAGATCAGTATACCCCTGTTATATAGATATCAGCGTTATATCAGCAATTATATCAAGAAATTCTACATCGTAGAACCAATAGATGCTCCTGTAAGGTTGTAACGTCATGTTGCATGACGTCACGGTTAACCATTTAAATTATCCCACGTTGCCTGCACGCTAATTGATTATGCCAGATGTAATTATCTAATAATATTAGCCAGGGTCTCTCAACCCGAGGATCCACACTCACTTTATATCACATATATAAACACCCTTTTTGGAATATATTAATCGATATACGCATGTATATTTTAAAGTGTTAACGATTGATGATTCGTCAGCGGGTTATATCGTATCGCGACTCGTTCACCTTGTAACACGGTTTCCGCTATCTTTCCCGGAAGATAGTAAATCCCAATGCTCTAAAGATTGAATTCCGATTATCAATAAGAACTCCGGCACTCGTGTCGTTCTCGATTCCAGTAAACTTTCCCGCACTGACTTCTTCTCGCTCGTTGACTCTGATCCCGGGAATATCAACCGTATATCTCAATTCATACGTTGCTCGTACATTTTCATCCGTCACGCTGATTCATATGACCGGAAAACATGCCTATACGTATGGACTATACTTCATCGCGTGATTATCCTCATATGCATTCTCGCCTGTCATGACTGAACAACGTCCTATGGACCAGCTAAGGTGGTTATCACGTATATATAACGTGGGCCAATTAACCGCAGTCATTTTTTTTGTCTTATCATCGAAGCTTCTCTTGTTTTCGTAATCCTCGAATAGTGGGATTTACTGTCATTGTACAATTTCAAGTGCCTGTTTACAATATCTCGATAGCAATGATTATGATGATAATAATAATAACAAAAATGAATAATAAATAATAAATATTCATGGCGTCACAACATTCCCGACGCAAATGATTAATTAATTACGAGAGATGTGCTCGGACGCCAACGTTCTCCCGTAATCTCATCTGACCCGAGGACCACTCCCCTGTCCATCGCCCCCCTCCCCCCTCCCCCTCCCGCCTCTCTCTCCTGCTCTTTCTTTTATTCATTTTACGGAAACATTTGCATGCGCTATTACAATGCAGAGTAGCATCTCCGTCCCGGGTGCACCTTGTGCATCGGTTCAAGGTTGGTTAGTTTCGCTCTCGATATACGAAAAATTCGACTAACCCAGACGAGCGAATGACGTCGCAAATGGAGGAAATTTGAAATTGTCCGATAGAGGCGCTGCGCACCATCGTGGATTCTCATGATATATCGCCAAGCATCGGTATACGGAATGAACGATCTATTATTCTGGATGAAGAGTTGTCTATCTACGTGGTCATCGCTCGCGGAGTATAGAACGTCATAGGTGATCGTTAAGGTCGATTCTGCTTGGGGCATCATGGGTATCGTATTTTGAATGCGTCGGCTCTCGTTCCACCTCTACCGCCAACCTGTGGATGAGTTTTACCAATTCCATTCCGGCGTAGGATCGCTAGGTTAACCGATCGAGTCCCCCGATCGTGATTCTTTAAAGACAGCCCTGAATGCACATGGAAATTATCATGACTTCCTCGAAATGAAAACAGGCGAGTTGAGGGACGTCGTCGGTCACGTTTATTATTTATAGAATAGAATGCTCGCCCACTCTAATCGTCCTCGGGGCCAATGGCCATGTTTACAGATATATATATATAATTGTCGCGGGGCCGGGGGGACGTTTTTTTATGGGATAAAGAGAAAGAGAGAAAGAGAGCGAGTGAGAGTAAAAGACAACCAGAGCGCTTGATGGCTGGTGAGATTAATTGGAATTTATTTTGGTACTCTCTTTACAACTGTTTAACGTTGCCTGACGTAGTTCGACATTTCATTCTCGGGTCTTGCGGCCGTAATGGACATTACTTTTGGGTGGGATTAAGAAAGTGTTGGAAATTCTTACGGTGCCCCTCGATACCATATCTCAGAGTCCTCTTTTTACGTATCATAACTACTGGTTATAATCTGGGTCTGTTTAAAAAAGAACAATAAAAAAATCCCGTTCGATGGCCCGCATGAGACGATCGCTTCTCTTTTTGACTTTTTTTTCTTTTTTATTAACGACGCATAATCGGAGCAAGTCGTTCGCGCGGAACGAAAAACTCCGTGACGTTACCGTTACGACGTAACGTGGCTGGTTCGGTGTGAAATGTATATATGTGTATATATATAAACTCATTCATCGTAGCGTATAAAGTTTTCGTAACGACGATTTAAAAAGCGCGCGCAAATTCCCGTATGCCATGCGCGTTCAAGGATATAGGAACAGTCGAGACTGGCGAGTCCTTTTTTCGCGTAAAAAGTTAATTTTTCGAAAAAATACACAAGGTTGGCTCTCCCCGTGACGTCAGAGGACAGAGGCCGAAGGGTGGGATCGAAGTTGGCAGCCAAGGAAAAATGATCAAAGGTCGCCGTAGCGTCGAGACGCGACTTGAAACGTCGAGCAGTCGTCGTAGTATGTGGTAGCGTCTGGCTATCATGAATACGGGACTGACTATGCCATACTAAATATCTATCCTTTACTATCTACTTTACCTACTCGATCACGGGATATTTTCGACGAATAGACGTCCATGTTGATAAGTATCAAATTCGAATGGTTATTCAGGTACGTAAGCATCGCTTAAAAAGGTTAATATTAATTAGCATTGTTCATCAAAAGACATAACCAAGTGATTACGCAGCCTTGCAGCGTCAGTCTTACAAGTTTATATTGTGACCGACGGAGCCATCGAGTGTAAAGGCAGTAATGGCGCCTGACGCGCGCTCCTACTATTTGCCTACCTTATTACGATCATTTAAAGGGAATATCCAGTCGAGCACATAGAACGGCGCGCAGAGTGGCGTTGTGCGTATCTCTCGATGGCTAGCAATCGGTATATTAGGTATATTAGGTTGGCATTAGTACTAGCGACTCTACAAGATAGCCCGGCAATAATTAGTCTCTGAGTGGTTGCTTGCCTCGACGTAAATACAGGAGAAGGAGGAGAGAGAGGCTATATCAAGGAGTGGGAGAGGATGTCAGAGACGGTTGTACGTATAACGAGAGTGGTGGGGATGCGTCTTTTCTCGGTGAATTTGGAGTGGGGACTATTTACTCACTATTCACTATTGGATCGACGTTGAGCACCAGTTTGCGCCAGGCGCTTCATCGTGTGGGTTCTTTGTGTTATTTTTTTTGTTTGCCAATGCTGTGTTCTGTGTCACGATCATTACGGATGCATAATCGCTTTAAACTAGTACTGTTGAATGCCACGTGCTCAAATAACGTTTATATCCACTGGGTGACATCTCTTTAATACAGAAATTGGTAAAATGGTGTGCGTTCGTGGCCATCTATTTACGCTCTGTCTAGGTCCTCTAGCGCGAAGCTTGTAACAGTGCCGCGTTCACAAGACAGCGTATATTTCGTGCTTGAAAGCGCCAATCGAGAGGAAGCGATGCGACATCCTTTATTGTCAACCATGAATTAACCGTGATACGGGGTATATCGGTAGACTGGACAGTATATATGTGTGCTGTTAATTGGCTCGTACGTACGTATGCAAGTTGTCAGGCGGGAAAAAGTTTATGGTATTATTTGGTGTGAATTGTCACGAGGAGTGATTGCATTTATAAGGCTGGGCATTGAATGGCACCCGATTTCGAAAAGAGGAGGGAGCTGAGGAGGGCTGGTGCAGGGATCGGTCCTGATTTTGGTGCCCTCGCTGGCGCTGGAGGGATGCTTTTATTAAGGTGCCCCGGCAACCCCTTCCCGGATTACTACAGACACGGTAATGGATTTGTTCGTTATCCCCTTTTGATGTACGTATACGAAATGCCAGTGACGCCCTAGCGATCCACGACCACCTGTTGTTCCACCCCGAAACTCCGAGCGTATTTACAAATAAACTCTCGGTCGAATTGTTACGTCATCGAATTCGTATATCGTACGCGACCAAACCTCACTATCCACTTTCATTCTGAACCTGAATCAATCGAGTTTACACGAGCCAAGGTTAGTGTCGGTTCGCGCAGTGATTCGGTTATCGCATATAAATAAAAATGTCCCCGCGAAGCGCGTACCCAAGACGTACTAGGGCCCGTGCAGAAGTGCTTGTTTATCGGGCGTCCATTTTAATTCAACGTAGACTGTAGTTTCCTAGAGTTAGATGCGCTCGGTGAGACATTCGTGGAAATTAGATTAGCCGAGTGGACTCGACTGGCTTACCCTAAGTGTTGGGAACTGCCTTAACGTTAAGTAACAGATTTGAAAACTACGCATTAATGATCGTTGTCGATTACTACTATTATCGCAGTTTCGTGGCCAAGGCAATGGCAGGGGATCGCAGTGAAACGTATGTATCTCGTGCGATGAGCACCGCCCGTAAAGGAAAACAGCTGATGCGCGTCAGTTAATTTTTACTCTCTGCATTTACCACCTCCTTTACGTTTATCGTCTCCGACGATACCAAGGAAATTCGTTGTTTGCCAATGTTTCTTTTATTCCATTTTTTTTTCTCTTTTCCTTTTCTCATAAACGTATCGTACCGGTTCGAGCGAGTTTCCTAGCCGATAGACGCCCTTGTACGCAATCTCGGACAGAGGTCAAAGTTCACTAGCGAAAGAGCTTTTCGAGTGCTTGAATTCTGTCTGATTCAAGTTATTGCTAATATATATGCTCTCTTGGTGCATATTTACAACGGGACGTCAATGCCGATTGATCGCTCCTGGCTTTTAATTCACCCTATAGGATATCCCAGCGGCTCATAAATTCGTCCATTAAACCGCCGACTGCACTGGCGTCCTTATTTAAATGTATTAATGAGAAACGATCGGATTTTCTCTTTGCCGACGGCAAAATTCCCCAGCCACGTCCGATAAAATCGTGCCTTTTAGTGCGGCTTCGCTGAGGAGGAACCTTCACGGGAAGGTTCCTGGAGCCAGGTTGTTGTGTCTGACATTCGAAAGTTTTCGGATAGTGCACAAATATATGCCTATATACATATATATAGACATTGCGGCAATACTGTGAAGAGGCGCCATATAACGTATATATATTGCCTTTGCTATACCATATCTTTATTACGTTGGCTACTAACGAGCGATCTGGATTCAGTTCCGTTTCGAATGGGGATAAACTTTTCCAGTAAACGAAAAACTAAGATGCGCTCTGTCGGTGTTTACAGAAATATGAGAATTAGGAGTTGCGCGTGTTTTGGTTGACGCGCATCTTCGCTCGCGTTATCTCAGATATTGAAGTAGGCTATCAGCGATGCCATTAGGTATACACAGAGAAACTACCGTGTAAGTTACACACGAGTCTGGTGTACGCTATCTCAAGAGTCCAAGGGCCTTTGGGAATCAGTAATTCGAGCGAGAATCAAATTGTACTGTCCTATGCAAACAGTCGGGAGCGTTATGTGTTCTTAAATCGATCGTTTTGATACGCTCGAAAGTTGGTAGGAAAAACGCATGGGCTACTTGTAGTGGGATCGGTTAAGTGGCGATCCGAAAACTAAAAAGGCAGAATGAAGGTAGGATATCAACCGGTTTCTTCTGCCGCGAGATCCAGTCATGAAAACAATCGCAGATCGATCGTCGATGACGTAAACACTAACGAGTATCGAGCTTAATTTTTGAGCACCGTTTGAAATTTTGTACTTGAAGTCTTTTGATGTATCAGGTAGAAGAGTCGTCGACTTTACGATGATCTCTTTGAGAGTCTCTTTAAAGTAACGTCTTCCCATAACGATTTGCTCGTTTGTTTTGACGAGAATTCCAATAATTGAACATCATTCGATAAAGACACACTTAAATATTTGTATATTACAGATATCACACGTGCTTGCTGACAAACGCTATATACCATTTTTTCGAAGAAATTGGAAAGACGGTAATTTATTTGGAGGGAAAAAATTTTTTTCACCGAATTCTTTATTTACACTATTTTTCCCTCGGTCTGTGGTAATCACGGCTCCTAGTACGAGGATCATCGCTGATATTCTTTGTCAACTGCTTTAGATCGGTATTAAAATAGACGCGATAGTATGAGACAATATTGTACGAGACTCTGGTGTGTGTAGTCTCTGCTCCACGTCCTATCGGCTACTACATAGCGAGAAGAGGCCATTGATAATTATCAAGAGAAAATAAAATCTGCAAACATGCTCCCTTCGGCCAATAGCGTTTTAAGTTAGCACGGTGGATGCAATATTTATCGTGCGCGTTATCATTGGGCTTGCGCGAATACACCGAACTGGATAAGAGGAGGCTGCGTCGACTCCCTGTGAAAAACAAGCAGAAGCAGACAGACGTCTCTCGCTGATATTTTACGCATCCGAACTGCATAAAATGGTGAAAGTGCATTGGCATTGAAAAATTGTATGCAACCTTTTTGAAAAATTTGCATAAACTTCGCTACTAAAAGTACGACGATTGATGCGTTTATAGATTTTTGTATAGAGACATTGAAATTGCTCATAAAAATCTACTAAAAGTATATAATAGGACTCGGATCTGTAGAAACTGTCACCTGTGATGTAATTTTCATATATTTATCATTGATAATTTAAAGGTCTATATTTGTGCCTCTAAGTGTTCCGGCATTCGAGTGAAATAAAGTACATTATCCAACTCAAAGTGTGTACACGCGTGTACGATCGTTCCAATTACCGGACTTTAAACCGAGATGGTTAATAAATCTTTTATAGATCAATTTTTCCTATTGTTATTGGGGGATGTCTGAGCGATATATATATATATATTATCTATATAAAACTACTACGTTGGAACATCACAGCATTGGAGTTCTGACCTAATCTAACCTAAGGAAACATATTTCTAAGCCCATCACAAATACCGGAGGCCTAACATTGAAAAGAATATAAAAAAATTTGGTGAGACTTTATGGTTCTCAAAACAGTCATTAGGCTGAAAAATCTTTAAGGGCGATCCCCAAACAGCCACTTGTCCTCAAAATGGCGAGTTCGTAATTGAAATTGTCCCCAAAGTATCTCCTAGCAAAAATTATGTGTATGTATAGTCGTCTGACGATTTTGAACAGTCTTTGGGGGTCGCAGGGGAAGGAAATTCAGAGAATTGGCCTTCCCCCACCGTTCCGCGTCTAGCACACGTTTCAGTCGTTTGTCATACATAGGAAAATAACTTTAAGCAATAGAGTCTTATTAAAATAAAAACTGTAGCTTAAGGCCTAAAATCGAGTGCTGCCAACCAAACTCCAATCTCTATTTGTAGCGGCGTAAGAACCTAGTAAGAGGGTAAGTCGAGCCACAATCGAGTTTCTCAGAATTACGAGACGACTGTGCATATCATATATATTATTTTTTTTCTACAATTCATTGCAATGTGCAATGTTGATGAGTGCAAAAGTGTAGCAGTCGCGATAGATACGGATAAACTCTGCGTGGGTCGTTGACATCGCCCCGTGATTTTCCTCGCGTTCTCTCACACAGATGCGCCCCCTACACCTGCATAAGCGCATGTGCCCATTACGTAGTAGCACTCAACCCCCTGTTGTCAACCCCCGCGCCACAAGTTGCGTAGCGATTGCAGCTTCGTCCCCCCCCAGCCTCCCCCAGCCCCCGCGCAATTATCCCAGCCAGTATAGTCGAGCCCTTCTATAGATAGAATTTCCACGGCGCCTCCTCTCACGCCTCTTTGCTTTTCTCAGTTGGCCATTACTATTCCTGTAGCAAGTAGTAGAGAGAGAGAGAGTGAGTCCCGTTTTCCCCTGCAGGTAGGAATTCGCACTTGCCGATTAACTTGGGATCGCTGGAATTCGACGGGGCGATGGCTGGTAGGGGGTGGCAAACGCGACGACTGTGGATGGATGGCACTTTGGTTGGAAATAAGTTTACGTTCGTCCTTTGTTCTTAGGAATAGTATTTTTTCTCTCTTTTTTTTTTCCTTTAATGATTGGTTGGCTCCTTTGAATATTGACGACGAAAATTAATTAAAAATGATAACTCTTTAATGATAATTTAAAATGAACCCGCTTAACTGCTGCACGCATTGTTTATATACGGTGCATACGCTTAATTGGTTTGGACGTCACTCGATCGACAACAACGGTGTAATGTATTCGAGAATTAATTATTGCTGGATATTTCGTATCGTTTCGGGTTGACTACCCCTTTTAAAAACATCGCAAAGACACCTTGTCCTCGTATATCAATTCCTTTATGAATATTTGTCGCGTTGCTCAATGTTTCCCGTAAATTCGGGAGCTGCGACGAGGCGCTACGTGCGATTCGCGTGGAGGAGGCAGGATAATTTAGAGACTTACGGAAACGCTTCGCGGGTATTTTGCGCGATCGACGTAAAAGTGGCGTGTAAAGAGAAGCGTTTGTAAGAGAAAAAGGAAAAGAAAAGAAAGAGAATAGAAACTTCGACATTCATTTCTCGTGTCTCTTCCCTTTCAATTAACTCGTTCGCGCTGGTTTCTATTGCTCTATGCTTGTAAGATTTCCTTTTAGGTCTCCTCGGCGTCCTCGTCGACGTCTTGCGCCGTCTTCGACCTCGTGCGACGTCGTTCGCTGTACTCTGTTCCATGTTCTGTCGTTTACAATCGCGCGACAGAATTTCAGCCTTCATTCACGCATTCTCCACACTGACGACGTTTACAACGGAGAACGAAACGGTCTTGTAAATTGATCGCGAGAAACATTCAGTAGTATTTTCATTCATACGACGGGCCCAGTGACACATTCGCTTGAGATGTATCGGCTTTTTTTTTTTCAAAGTAAATAAGCGTCCACGGATCGAGACGCGTCGTCACGTGAGAACGCTTTCGAGTTGGTATTTCTTGTATACTTGTACAGCCTAATGAAAATAAAAAGAATAGAAAAAATAAGTAACAAGGACTTCGTGTTCGGGGAAGCGCGAATGCCTGGGATTTACGCAAATATTGATATCTAAACCAATAACCTTTATAGGCATAGGATAGTACATATGTGTATAGTATATATTGGTTTCATTGTACATACTATGTTTTTCTATATAGACTCCTCGATTTTTTTTTTGTTATTTTATTTTCCCTATATCTAGTATAGACTCGTTTCTTCTGAACTTTGATCGCTCATGCTCAGCGGTTGGACGTCAATGACTTGCTTTCGATCAATGCCGAAAAACAAAATTGTTGCCGAGCGTGCAAGTGCAACGTATGTCACGTTTGTACGGCGTATTGGTCGTTTAAAAATACACGCAAGACCTTTCGAAAGGAAAGCGAGACGTGCCCAAGCGATTTTTCTACTGCGTGGACGTAACGAATAATTCAATCAAACTTTTATTTAACTCTGTGAAAGAATCCCATATATAAAATGGATGTAGGACTTGTACCAGTCTGACTGGTCACATGAATGCTGTTCGGGTGTATTATTTGGTTGAATCGAATTACGTCCTTTCTCGAGGATTCTTCCGCGATGATCCTGACCTATCCATCCTCTATAACCAGTCGTCCGTGAAGCTCTCGTATAGTTTCGCGAGAAAGAGAGAGGCGGCACTTAGTCACTTTATGTTTTCCCTGAATTTCCTTTTTTTTTTGTGTGTAATTTCGTCGAAGACGATAAACGACCTTACTTTGCTTAGGTAGCCGTGTGAAAAATGGACCATTGAATTTGTAGGTGTTGAATGTTTCAGGTAGCACTGCAGGTGGCACGTTGTCTGCGGTAACAGGAACTATCGCAGGAGCTTCTTTACTGTCCGGCAGTCGAACACACTCGAGCAGGAGGATCAATCGTTCTCGTCAGCAACAGGCGCAGCAAGTGCAGCCACAACAGCAGCACAGAATTCCGTTGGCCTCCTTGAGGCAAGGCGCCGCTAGCCGAAATTCGGATGAGATCGGGCGCAGGGCCTCTTCGGGCCAAGAGGTCTGCGACAACTCTAACGACTCTGGTCTCGGATTCGAGGAACGACAGCAGCACTTCGGGAACGCAGTTAGTAGATGTACTTACAACGTGACGGATACAATTAATTTTTCTTATTCGTCCACGACTCGGGACTGTGTTCCGTTTTCTTTACGGTCAGTTCTGTTACTTTAGAGGACGTACTGTGGTTTACAGTGTGTGTCGTGGAGAATAGTTCTCCTACGGACATAATCTAGCGACTGTGTATCTGTAGCATTGCAAACGTCTTATTCGTGCTCCGAAACGAGTTGGGTTATCGGCCCAGGCTGTTTATGACGTAATTTTTGTCATGGACGGGGAGCTTTTTTTTCATTTGTTTTTCATTGATCTTGCTACGACGGGTGCGAGTACTTGACTGTCTTTATCGAGTTACCAGATCGTATCGTTTCTTGTTATAGTCAGTGATTCGAAATTTTGCATGACCTTGCTCGGGTGTCGGTCGAGTTCGATTTCTGGAATTGAGGTTTTTGTTGTTAATTAATTTAAAACGCTATTTAATTCTGTAGGACATATTTAAAATAAGTCTATAAGCACTGAAAGATATTTAGCGAAAATCGTTCGTCCCCGTTGGGTACTTTGCTGACGATAGGAACGGTTCAACGGTAGTTGAACTCGTCGTACTTGTTGGCTGATTTATTAAATTGAGCCGACCGCTCCAACTCAATCCGATCAATTGCTTAACAGGCCTGGAACGGCGCTGGGGAGGACGAGTTCAAGAGGAGGAGAATGGACATCAAACTCGAATCTGAGGACGCGAACTTCGCGTTCCCGGAGGCTGCTCACACTGTGAACGAGAGCAAGAGTCTTGGCAGTACAAGAAATACGAGCAACGGTATTGGCACAACAATATCAAGGGCTGGCGCAGGTGCTGGCGCCGTAGGAAGGGTCGTTGGGATCACTCGACCTCGTCCAGCAATTGGAGTTCTCAGCAAAAGGCCATCCCCGGCTCATCAAGGTCCAGTCACTCTTACATCGCAGCTTTGTACGTGTCCCTGTAACGAGCAGTTTCATACGTGCTCTTGAGCACTCCTCCAGTGCAGTAGTTTCAATGAGATTCGTTAAAGAAGTTTTTATTCGTTTTGCACAGGCTGGGCTCACTAGATTTTCATATAATATTCAGACAGGCATACATATACCCATTGATTTATCTACTGACAATGTCTTTCTCTTTTTCCATTTTGTTGCCGCGCATGTAGGTAGCGTGTCTAGGGACGGCAAGACCCAACTACAGATCATATGCCAGCCGGAGCAACAGCACAGGGCACGGTACCAGACTGAGGGTTCACGCGGTGCTGTCAAGGATCGGACGGGCAATGGATTTCCAATAGTGCGCCTCGTTGGTTATGATAAACCAGCTACGCTTCAAGTTTTTATTGGTACAGATTTGGGACGAGTAGCGCCACATATGTTCTATCAGGCCTGTCGTGTCAGTGGAAAGAATTCGACGCCGTGCATCGAGCGCAAGGTCGACGGTACCATCGTCATCGAGGTCGACATGGACCCTGCTAAGGATATGCTCGTGACCTGCGACTGCGTTGGCATTTTGAAGGAACGTAATGTCGATGTTGAACATAGATTTCCGCAGGAAGCTGGAATCCTTCAGGGACGAAGCAAGAAGAAGTCTACGCGTTGTCGTATGGTATTTCGCACTACCATTACGCACTCCGATGGCACTACTGAGACTCTGCAGGTGTGCTCGCAGCCGATTGTCTGTAGTAAGTATTTTTATTTGACGATAGATGTAATTTCTCATTAAATATTTTTCATTTTTATTCTATAACTTTGCAGCTCAACCGCCAGGGATTCCTGAAATTTGTAAGAAGTCTTTAACGTCCTGTCCGTGTACGGGGGGACTGGAACTGTTTATCCTTGGAAAGAATTTCCTCAAGGACACTCGAGTGGTCTTTCAGCTGGATAACGAGGACTTGTCCAGTTTGGAACCACACTGGGAGTGCGCTGTACTGCCGGATAAGGAATTCCTTCAACAGACTCACCTAGTGTGTGTAGTTCCTGCGTACAGAAGGCAGGATTTGGCTCCCTCCGAAACGGTCAGTGTTAAATTGTACGCTGTATCGTCCGGTAAGACGAGTGAGCCGCACACGTTTCTCTACACAGCAGCGTCCACGCCGCCAGAACCCTCAGTTGGCAAGGTCGAATCAGCTACGCCTGCTCTAACGGCAACGACTAACGATACAGCGCTGACTACGTCCTCTGCTACGGTACCACTTCCTGGTGTAACTTCGAACGGTAGGACTTTATCAAATTGACATAGATCATACGAGATGACTAGGTTGTGGATATATGGTATTATGAGGTTCTTTTTTTAAGCAGCTCTGATACCACAAGCCGTCGCAGGGACTACAAATTTCATAGCTAGCATTCAGCAACAGCACCAACAACAACAGGCCTCCGAGAATCTTAAAAATGATCCAAGTCCACCACCTGCCGCGCCCACGTCGCAAGTTACTCCTGTGATGATGTGGGCATCTCAATCTGCTAATTGTCAAAGTCCTTCAGCGGATGTTATGATGCCGCCACCATCGTTAGTTGCGAATCCTCTTTTGAACAGAAGGTCTTCCTCGAACCTGCAATTGATCCTACCGGATAATCTGAAGACTGAAGTGCTTGATGAGAACAGTCAGAACAGTATGTTGAGTGACAACAGCATGCAGGGTCTTCCTACCCCAACGACTAACGGACCAGCTGGCTCAAGCCCTCTACAATTGGTAGGTGAAAATTCGAGAGAGGCCACGTCGAATATGATCGGTGCTGTTCCGGTCGCAGCTAATGGTTCACCAACCCAGGACACTAATATTCTCGGCGTGGTAGATCATATTCGAAATCCGCATCCTTTAACTTTGGCATCTTCACATCAGGGACCATTTGGTGGTATGCACGAAACGACGCAGGTCAAGGTTCTCAGTCCTCATCATATAAATAAGGACAGTAACACGGTGCTGCCGAGCGAAGGTGGCCCAGGAAGTCTTCAAGGTGCCGAAATAGTAGATCTTCGCATGAAGCACCACCAGTCAGAATTCAACGCCGCCCTGTCGGACTTCACCTCCACACCCGTTGGTCAGAGCCTACCCAATCAAAGTGGTCACAGTATCGAGAAGTATCTCAATCATATTGAATCGAACGTACCGTCATCCAAGGATACAGAGGACCAGGACAGTACGTTCGTGGGTGGGATGCAGCAAAGAGCATCCATAATCGCTACTGGTCGCCAGCAATCACAGACTCCTAATATCCTTTCCCCAAATCAGGCTACAGTAAAACTAGATGCCCTGGTGAATTCTGCTGCCGAGAGCCATCAGGTCGTCTCACCGATTCAAACTAACACAACGAGTCCCAATGGAATGTTGGGCCATGTATCACCGGTTGCAGAATCTTGTCATCGATCTCAACATGAAACAATACCAAGTCCTCAACAGACTACTAGAACCAGTCCTCCGATTCCGGTGAAGACTATGCTATTGGAAGCTCTAATGTCCAGTCCTGCTGGTCAGCCCTTGTCAGGAGTCAATACAACATCAACTACAACCGCATCGACAGGATCATCCGAACAGACCGCTAATGAAAATTTATTGACCACGATTAATGCTGCACTACTTCCGCCGATGCAAGAACCTCCGGTAGTGACAGCAGCAGGGACACCGACAGCACCAGTCAGTGTATCAGCCCACAATCCACTTCAAGTGAGCAGTGAGCCAATCTCAAGATCCACGGAGCACATGCAAATTCAGCAGGCACTCACGCAGCAAGATGTTGTGATGCAGCAACAGGTGCAACAAGTTGTGGTGGAGCAAGTGGTCGCGCAGGCGCAGCAGCAGGTCGAACAAGTTGTTGCCCAGGCGCAACAGCAAGCCGTGCAGGCTGTACAACAAGCCCAGCAACAGGTAGTACAGCAGGTTGTACAGCATGCTCAAGTAGTACAACAGGCTGTGCAGCAAGTTCAAGCAGTGCAGCAGGTGCAAGCGCGTGCAGTACAGCAGGCGGTGCAGCAAGCAACACAAGAAGTTGTTCAGCAAGCTGTTCAACAAGCAACTCAAGAAGTGGTTCAGCAAGTTCAAGCGGTTCAACAGGCAGTTCAACAGGCGCAGGCAGCTCAGGCAATGCAACAAGCCGTGCAACAAGATATCGGCTCGATGCTGAACCAACCTGCAGGATTCGTAGCGGAAGCTAGTTCCGCTCTGGCAAGCGGTGCTGCGCAGGAACCGTCTCAGCAGAGACTGACTACAGCAGCCGAGCAGGCTATCAATTCGGTGATTACAAATGCCACTCAAGATATTATAAATAATCGACCCATATCGGCAACCACGGCACACGCCATAATAGCTACGAAAAATATATTAAATTCCGTGGCTACTCAGAGTGCCCAACTTATGAGCAGCGCTATGGAAGGAATTCTTCCTAAGTCACCATCTCAAACTCAAGGTAATATTGTAGAGCAAGTGACGAATAAATCTCCACCAGTGGCCTTGCCTGTGGCGCCGGCCAGACAGAATGTTAGTCCAAGTATACAGAATCCAACAGCAACCTCAAATGGTCCCCCTGCGAGGAAACCAGAGGACGCTGGTGGTATGTTGCCTCAGGAATTAACTTCTATGTCGGAACATGATCTATTGAGCTACATCAATCCGAGCTGCTTCGATCCCCAAGGCGGCTTCCTTATGTAGTAGTAGTGATCAGACAGTGATCCGCCTCATTTGGGGAATGTGCCTGAACTGTTCTGGGTGTAGGAGAATCCAAACCCATCCATCCAACGATTATCATTAATCTAAGGTTACTATCAGTTCAATGTAAATAGCTTTTATTCCGCTGGTGTTAATTCGAGGTGGCTAACATGATCGCAAGATAATGGAAAAGTAGGAATATATCCCGTTGAAATTAAAATCTATAAAAGTCAGTATAAGTAAATTGAAGAAAATAAGTCTTCAAGTTATACGGAATTGTATAGGTACAAGAGAAAAGAAGGGCCGCCAAGATTGGAGTCACATCTGCACGCAGATTTTCATAAAACAGTGGATGTATAAGAGCACTCTACCCCTTATAAACAATAAGAGACACTACTACGGCTAAAGTGAGACGGGCGCGAATGTGCGCGACAATTAGATATTCTTACGTTTTTGTTTACGAGTAAATAAATTTATTGGTAATACATTAATTTATCTTCTTCAGTGCCAGGGCAGACGGGTATTTCTTACCCTGTGGAGAATATCTCGAGAATTGATTTCATTTGACTTTTCTCTGTGAAACTGAATTACTATTGTTTTTTAGTTTTCTTGTTATTTTTTCCGTTTAGTTTCCACGAAATCATTTTATTTTATTGTTTCTTTTTATCTTAATGTGCTTCACTGTAACGCTTAACGACGTACTGACCCCACTCAAAGCAAAAATTATGCACGGTTTTACAGAGAGGGAGAGGGCGAGAGAAATAGAGAGAGAGGGGTGGAGGGGGGGAGAGAGAGAGAGCGAGTGAGTGAGTAAGTGAGGGAGTGAGTGAGTGAGTGAGTGGGTGGTTGAGGCAGGGAGGGAAGGAGAAGGGAAAAGAAAATAAAAAAGCCATGGAATTGAGTGTAGCCAATTTATGCTAGTTGTACATTAAGGTATGATTCTGTAAATTATTATTGATAACTTTCTTTTGACTTGATTTCATTAAACGCAATGAATCATTTTGTTGTTTGACTTTGTTTCTTAAGTTAATTTAAGTTTTAATTTGTATCTTATACATTGTTTAATAATGAATTTGTTGTTAATTATTACTGATATTGCAGAGAAATTATGTGATTATGTTGATGTTATCAACTATTAGTAAAGGAATAAAAGAAATGACAGAGATTATATTATATGACGAGGAGAATAGTAAATGAAAGTATATATCGTAAAAGAAATATTAAACAAAAATATATAAATATATATTTTTTACGTTTACCCAAAGAAAAAATACATTTGATATAAATGTAAAAGTGAGCTTACTAAAAAAAATCTTATAGCGAGATCCATTCAAATGCATTTTCAACATCGAAGGAGACATCTCAATATTCCTGGCCCTTTTCATTAAAGGCAAGGATTGCTAAGCATTATTTCTACTACTATTATTACTATTACTATACTACTACTAATCTACTACTAACTACTTCTACTACTACTACTACTACTACTACAATTAAGAGTATGAATACTCACCAAGGTTATTATCTAGTAGCAGAGACAGATTTTATATGAAGATATTGATATATTTAGTATCATGAGCTACCTTTATATATATTTTATATCTGTCATATGAGCATATTGTTATGTCAACTCAATGTAATACACCAAACACAAATGCATGTGTATATTCTTATATTCCATGTATCACGGGCCAACAGTGCATATAATATATAAGGAACACAGAATTACCTACAAATGTCCAATGCTGTATTACTGAATAACAAATTCATTCAAACAATATTCTATGTATATCATAAAAATATCTATGACACGTATTCTACACATTGCGCACATCATAGTAGTATACAGAGCTTATTTTTAAAAAAAGTCTCATAAACATGTACTATCATCGTTACTTCCTATAAGTTGAATAAATGTTTCACAGCAATTCTTTTTTTTGCATAAAATCGTAACACCGCGTTGATCCGGTGGGAAATAATTGGTCGGTTTATTGAATGAAATTTATGCGCTCTTCTATATTTTGATGCAGACGAGCAATTCTACTACTTTCATAAAATGTATAATTGTCGAGCATGATGTAACAATATGAAATATTTAATAATCGTAAAGTAGTAACGAGATATGAGTACAACAATGATTACATCATTTTTATCGTTATGTAATCGAGTATATTAATTTATCTCAAATGTTCGAAAACCAGGCACCGTTTTCCCCACGTACTTTGCGCTCCTTGAGCAATTTCTCAAGGTGATGACGTACGTTTACAGCAGCTGCGTTCCATAGATTTTCTGGAGTCTCCTTGAAGTGCACAAGCATATATTTTCAAAACATTAATAAATATGATTTTAAGAAAATGAGAAGTATGTAGATGTCGTGTATTTCAATACCGTGTATATACGTTGCACTATATCCATTTCAGATAACGAGTTCACAGTTCCATGTTCTTGCAGAACCTTTAGGATTTCGTTTTCCCTTTCTTGACGATGTCTAATGTAGTACTGAATGCGTGGTACAGGATTCTCAATGACCGGTCCATGACCCGGGTAAATGGCCTTTGGAGTCATCTGTATGATCTTCTCCAAGGACAAGATGTAGTCGTGTAAATCTTCAAAGACTGTTGTACCTTCGCCTAATATACAGTCCCCACTAAATAATGAATTGTCCTCCAAGAGTGTCAGACATGCATGATCCGTAGTATGACCAGGAGTATGGTGAACTTGAAGTTTAGCACCGTCGACTTCAAATAATTGACCATCGTTCATATTACGCCATTCAACGGAGTAGGACTCCTCCTGGCCATCATTGCCACGATCTTCTAAGGATCTTGATAGTTTCCAGACGGTGGGTGATTTTGCTCTAGTATTTCGAAGTTTCAATAAATTCTTTACCGGCTTAACGCCGCCAATATGATCGTGATGCCAGTGGGTAATGATTAAATGTTCTATTGTAGCACCCTCGTTATCCAGGACCTCCTCCAAGAGTTTAGTATACTCGCTCGCGGTTTCGGCATCGCCAGAGTCTATCAGAATTCGCCTGAAACAATAGGGTCTCAATACTGCTGATCATTTTGGCAAGTTGATCGTTTACTAAAATTCATTAGTGATTATGATTATCATATGGCCTACTAGGAAGTCACCTAAGTCCTGTGCCAATGAGGTACGTATTGGTACCCTGAAGTGTCATGGGACCGGGATTACATCCCAGAATCCGTATTACCCGCTTCGATAGTTTCGACACAAGTGGAATAGCCGTGAGCGACGACATACCTCGTGCATTCACATAACCTTACTGGCTGATATATCATTCGGATTGATAAGTATTGTACAAACCTAGCTAATCATAGTTATGTGTAGCAACAAGGATTACGTAACTGGAAATGCGTTATACGTAATCATTTTCAAGTTAGTTTTTAATATGTGTACGAAAAGGAACAATGAAGATAGGGTGGGAAGGTATATTTTTAATCACAGATTGTTTATGTTAATAAGTAGAAATTCCTTTATTAATGGTTTAATGTCACATAAAATAACAATACTCGGTATTGGCACTTGAGAGCAATCATCCACATTCATACTGTAATCCTATGACAGCACGATCATTTTAAGGGTTGTTTCTATCGAAAAGCAAAATCACGAGGGATGTAGAGATACTCGGTGCTTTCAGTCTTTTTGGTTACTGATTTGCTGCCTGCTGCCTTTTATGCGCAAGATCCATAAACGTAGCCTAACGATTGGTTAGTTTCAGCACAATGCTCGTAATAGACCCAATGTATACACTTTGTGTCAAGTTAAGTCGTATTGTGTTTATTAACGCAAAGCTATTAAAGACAACAATTTACAGCAGCGCCTAATGAAAAACATGGAAAATTGAGAGACTAACGGAATATTTTTCTCCCGAAGATTAATAACAGAGATGAGTAGGGAGACGCACAACGCTACAGTTTTAGAGCGATACCAAAAGCATGGCGCTAAATCGTAGCGGCGAGTCCGGGAGTAGGATTTTGTGGTCATCGCCTCCGTCGCCAAGGCGAATCCCGTCATAGCCCAGCTAAACATGAACACGAGCGCGTAGCTTGGCGGGCAGAGGTTCTCCGCTACTCAGCGCTGGTTCCCAAAGCAACTCTTACAACGAGACCTGGAAATATAGAACTTCTCAAGAACTATTGAAAGAGCCTATTGTTGAAACATTTTTAAGAAAGTGCAG
>JARQTI010000393.1:52439-233913 GCA_030142655.1 Trachelus tabidus
CTCGCCGCTACGATTTAGCGCCATGCTTTTGGTATCGCCTAAAACCGTAGCGTTGTGCATCTCCCTGCTCATCTCTGTAGTAACTCTGTAAACTTTTTTTTTTATGTCCTCCCTAGCGGGATTTCACAAAATTATATCAATCGCTTAACTGCGCCATCTAACGTGAAATTGGGGAACTAACACATTAACGTAAAAAAAAGAATGTATAATTTTAAACTTTGTTTTATATAAGGAAATTTGGTAGAGGAATCAGAAGTATTAATGAAAATAATGTATATTTATATATCAGCTTCAATTATGTTTGTTATTAAGGGATCAAATCCCAAATAGTTCTTACATGACATATGAACAAGATACGTGAAACGATTCAGTGTAATATTTCTAGTTTTGAATTAAAGTAAATCGAATCGTTTTGAGTACCTAAACTCGCTACACCCTGTACGTATAAACAAACATAAACAACATGTACAATATAATTAATATTGATCGAATATACAGTCGATTAGAATTAAGTACACGATATCAGGCGTGCTTTATACCTTCTAAATACATTGCCCTACATTTTGGTCGCGCTCAAATCGTATTGTCACGGGTTTTAAAGTGTTACGAGATATCCGGCATCGTTAATACATTCCAATTTATGAACAGCGCGTTTCCTCTACCGACCACTTAAATCCAGTGTCGTATCTTAGTTGCCAGACGACGAGCTTACGCAGATACTTCTGTGGCTGTACACTTGTCGAACATGGCGTCCAAGACTTGAGTGAACTTGAGGTGTCTCTCTTCGGGAGCTACGGTGGCGCCACGACTACCCCACAAGAATTTTATATGAAATTCCGTACGAAACGCGTCAGTGAGAAGTTCGTCGCTTCGGCATCCCTCTAGGGCGATTTCGGCATTTCGACGAAAGAGTGGAAGACTCTCCGCTAACTTCCGGGCCGACTCCAAGTGTGACCAGACAATAGAAAGACCACAGTCGGACGCTGAATTCTCCCATGGAGACAATATGGCTGCTGCTAATCCTGAGGGGGCGACCGTTCCTGAAAAAAGAAATATATTTAACATTTATTTAATTCCATATTCGAGGGATTAATGAATGATTCCTTATAGATACCTAGAACATCTTCAGGTCCTCTTTCACCAAGAAGAGCGATAGGTAATAGATGTGGCAACGTGGTATTTGGTGCTTGGGGGTTGGTACACTCATTCATGGCACGTAAAGTAGGCCTAAGCTTGGCCTCGAAACTGAAAGCTTCGTCAGTATGTTTCTGCCTAAGTAGATGCCAGGTATTAGCCAGTCTCTGTATCTGAGGTAAGCATAAACCAAGCATAACGCCACAGAAGCCATAGAGATTCCCAAGGGCTGTTTTCGTGTCGACAGCAACTCTTATCCACTTGCTTATGGTGGCGGCTCTTTCGATGGCAGTGGCGCCGGCCAAGACAGTCACGGCGACAAGAAGTTTTATGCATTCCGACCTTTCTATGAGATCCAGCCTCGCTTGATGACCATGAGGTAAAGTGGCCAATTCCAAGCCACTTAAGCCACTTCTGTTACCAGATCCTGGATTTAGTGCCACTTCTAGGTCGATGCGTGTTAGATGTGAAGCAAGGACTCTTGGTGCCGATTCATGAAGCATTCCTGAGACACCCCTTAGAGCGGTAGGGTCTAAGGGTCGATGATCCCCAGACGGTAATAATAACGTAGAAAATCCTTCAAGGTCCAGAACGGTTGATATCTCTAGAGAGGGAGCTGCTACCACTAACTGCTCTTCTGTTGACAGCTCGTAGTCACTACCATTACTGTTGGTACTCTCTATGACGTTATAATGACTTCTGATAACGACACCTTTTATTGGCAGTGTAGGGTTGGTACCACCTGAATTATTCATTTCAAACTCGCTATCACCAGATCCATTTCCACTGTCACTACCCGACGCTTGGTAAGCCTGGTGGTGATGATGATGATGATGATAATGCTGTTGCTGATGGTTCGGTATGTATGGTACTCTTGGTGGTTTTGGTGGTGCAGTTACACCCTGATGATTGATACTGTGCTGTGTTTGCAGTTGCTGTTGCTGAAGGGCAGGGTCAGATATGACTCTAGTGATCTTCTGCCTTCCCAATGACAGTGAACATGACGGCGGCTGATTCTGAATGGGTGGAACCCTTGGCAGTGTACTCGACTGAACTGGATGTGGTACGCTCTGGTGAACCTGATTCTGATTCACATGCTGCTCAGCGGAGTGTTGCTGGGGCGTCAGTGAATGACTGCGTTGCTGCTTTCGAGGTAATCGCGGTGGTGAACCGGTCGACAAGGAGGAAGAGGAAGGACTTGAGCAATGCTGACTTCCTGGTGGCGCTACGCATGTCAACGGCACGCACCTAGGCTTAGGGTTTACTATCCTGGCGCCACTGGCTTGACTTATTGGCCTCCCACTTCCGACGTAGAACGTTATAAGGTCTGCTACCGTATCGAAGGCTTCATCCTCAAATTGATATTGTGCTCTTTCATATACAGTATCCGGTTGTATAACGACCTGAAGAACAATAGAAATACTCCAGAGAATGCTTCGACTTTATCCTGCAGCCATTGATGATCTAAACTCTTACCCTGTTAATGACGAAGTGCAGGACTTGTCCTTTCCAACGTACAGTCAGGACGTAATTCCCAGGTTGGGAGGCGCAGTCTCGCACCAGGAAGTCACCGTCATTAGGAACCTCATTTTCGGCGCCTTTTCGTCCACCTCGTAACGTACTACCATGGTACCAAGCGTGGGAACGTAAATCACGTGGATCCAATAATCTGAGCTCGCGTTCCAGTAACTTCCGTGCCGTCTCTTCTGGTTGCTCCTGCAGATGAGATATAGACAGACAATTCTAATTTATGCCAATCAATATAAGTAATCGCATAACAGCGTCTTGGAGAACCAGAGATGATTGGCTTAACGAGAGCAGCCTTGAGTCTTAATTCGTGGAAGATTTCCAAGTTACTGAGCTCTATTTTATTGACATGAAGTATCTCGCAGACTCGAAACCCTAATTCGTCTCGTAAACGCACATTCATAGTTGGATCTAATTAAACGACGAGTTAACTAGAAATATCTTCCACGCATTCAATCGCTCGACTTAGACGATAACAAACGTCACTCCGTGATACCTACCATGAAAAAAAAAAGATAACGAGGTAATGTAACACTGACTCTCTTGTTACTTCTTATCGAAAACAAATCAACAGGCCTACTCACCATTGATGAATTCAAATTGTTGTTCCTCTCGGTCCGTTTTGGCAGCGATTGCGGCCGCCGGAGAAAGCATGCGTCGTCCTTCCCTTCCCCGAGTACCTTTTCTACAACCTCGACGACCTCCACAGTCTCCGCGACCTCCTCCTTCTCCGTTCTACAATTAGAAAATAGATTCAATCGTCGAAGCACATCCTCGGCAGCCAACGAGATAATTCTAACAATGCTTCTCCATTCGATGCTTCTTCGGTATCACCAGGGGATGCCCTTTGATTCCTATTTCTCGATGACTACGATTCTCTTCTACAAGACGAGAGATAGATAGGGTTTGGCTACGGCACTCGGCGAGTGCGCGCACCCCACTGAACTATGTCCCGTAGGCCCCTGTGGGTACAGGACTGTACCAACAAAGGGCGCAAGAAACGGTACAGTATAAATAGTAACCACGTAGCCGTTAACGGAGTTCAATAGCACTGTTATTATTATTTTCTTTTTCAGAAATAATTTCTACACCATCGCCCCACCCAGGATCGTTACCAGTCCTCTCAACGTAGCTAATTTCGGGCGCCTGAAAATTTGGTAGAACCAAAAATAATGGGGCACCATATTCACCGATACGTGACTGATCCTAACCGGTCGCCACTCTCGCACACGCGCGACTCCCCATACGCAACTGGCTTTCCTTTCGACTCTCTTTCCGCCCTTTAGATTTTTAACTGGCCGATGAGTGGTCGCGCGCCGCTCCTATGGTGGTCGCGTATTTTCTGATCGATCCTGACCTAGCACGGAGTCACCGCTTCCGGTAGATGCGACGGCACTGCTATCAGAGCTGAGTACACGTCGTGGGAATTATTGATCCGCTCACTTTTCGTAGGGGATGCATATCAGGGGGATGCTGACTCTCTCTCTCTCTCTCTCTCTCTCTCTCACCCCCCCTCCCTTTATCCTCAAGCCCTCTACACATTATTACGCGCCTGCGTTGTATAACTTCCAAGCATACACCCGACGGGCAAATACATATTCGAATCCACACTTTCACGCAGCTGCAATTAATCTTTCGATAAGACAGGATACTAAGATGTCATTCTAGGAAGAAAGATAAGGATTCTTCAGATCTCCTATTACACGTTTGAGATAAGAAAGTCCTTATCGTCCTGTGAATATGCTCACGATACCCAATACTTGTAATCGCAGTCAAGCCTCGAGCCTATATATAGGGATGAAAATATGTTCCCTGCACCGGGTGTCTTGGAGTCAATTTGACTCTACTTGGTTCATATAAAAATTTTCGATATTCATATCTGTGTGGTTGCTGTATCAACTGGCATAGCTTTGAATCATTCTTAGGGGGCCAGTACACACCCTTGTTAATTGACTTCCCTTTTGACTCTTTTTCTTCCTAGTAATAGGGATATACTCAATATACTCTGCTGTTTCAAAGGCAACCATCCAGAAACCGGTTGGTGGCACCGCTCTCTGTACAGCCCTTTGAAAAGCCCTTCAGGCAATTTCTATAAGTTACCTACCGCGACGCGTTATCCCTTTACTGTTTTGTCTTTCTTTTATTTCCGCCTTTCATTGTGCGTACGCTCAATGTAAACCGCGCCGCACGAATGGCCCATTGCGCCATTGAAAAGTCGTGAACCGGCTACATAAACAAACCATATAAACTCACTGTATACTCTGTCTCGAGTTACATGGCGACGGCGGTGTGATGACAAGGGATGGTTCCTTCTTGAGAATTATTTCAGGCTGCAAATGAATCGTGTGTCTTTTCGGATAAAAATCCTTCTCGGTGCCAGACGCGACCCCATCGCGCTTCCGGCGACGTCCACTGGCGCTGAGACTCTGCAGGGTGCTCATCGAGGGGAATCGAAAGCTCCATGCTATACCTAAAGGGACCGGAAACAAGAACGTTATTACGAAACAGTTACATGGGTTACTTAAAGCCATCACTCCCATTCACAATTCCGACGTCGTATCCCAAGATCGAGCATCGCGATGAGCAGCCATTGACTTTCTAATTCTTATCCCCGAGACGCTTTCTTGGAACTGATCTGACGCTTATGAGCGTTCAATGAGTTTTAGCTGTTTTGCTAAAAAAAAATGAAAGAAATTTTTTCGCAATTTTATATTACAAAAAATCGTAACCGAATTTCATTGCTTTCGGCTGTGATCGTGGCTCGACACGTGGCTGCACTAATTATTATGCTAATATTAAATTCAATCTATGTCCTACGTCTTGTATTATAGCTACTATAAAGGCGACGTAAAAAAAAAAGATCTCAGGAACGGAATGCAGGTGTGTACAGCACTGGTCTCTCTAGAGAACGACATAATACCTAGTAAACCAATGATAAGGCGACCGTTTACCAAGATAAACTATGCATACAGTGTACCGTGTTGCTTTACGGTTTGTATTTTTTATCGATAGACGCAGAAGCGACCTATGAAAACGTTGAAATCCGTGAGACCGTTCGTAGTTAAAATAACGAATAGTAAAGAACAATTTTCGAGCGCAGTAGCACAAAAAGACAGTACGCCTACTTGTATTACCTATAGCCACGACATCAATTTTATCATACACGTGATAGTCAGTCGTGATCTGCATTTTAATAGCCACGATTAAACAGACAATTTTTTGTGTTTTTTATTTACCAAGAATTGATATGAAAAAAAAATATCACTATAAATATACAGCAAGCCTTGAATGGACACAGTTGTTTTTTAATACGAAATTTATAAATTATAACGTATCGTCATTGTCTTTGACGTGTGCAATTTTTTAAACTATATTAAAAAAACAAACACTAACTTTGACTGCGACGTGATTTCAACTTGCTGGCAGTTTTTCCCATGTTTCACGTGTTCATTCCGGTTCTGTTCAAGGATGAATGAGCCCGGATAGACTTTTGGGGGCTGGCACAGAAAGAGGGTCGTTTCACAAGTCACTTATCTTGCTCACTGAAGTCCGGCGCTGTTACCGAAGCATAATGCTTTACTGAACCTAGTGAACCAACTGGGTGCGAAGAGACAGACACGCGGTAGGACAGAAGAACGGATGGACAGACAAGTGGAAGAATGTAGGGGACTGCAGTGAGAGGGAAGCAGTTAGAGTAACAGCGTGTGGTACCTTTGCCAGAGTGAGAGAACAGGAGGGAGTGAATAAGAGGGAGAGGGAGGGGGAGAGAGAGAGAGAGAGGGCGAGGAGTGAGGAGGTATACAAGGGAGAGAGAAAGAGAGAAAATTATGAGGAACGTGAGAGGGAGAGAAGCCCACACTTGAAGCAAGTGTTTAACACACACGATAGGCCCACGTGACTGACTACGAACCAGTCTGATGTCATCGGAACCCGGAGCTATTCCAGCTAAGCAATCCGCATGCATAATCAGCAAAACATCATAATTTTATTTATACTTGTGTCCTCGACTGCAGGCAAGAATTCGCGGTGAAATAGCCTCGATGATTACATTATGAATTCACAACCTGTTGTATTATCGATATGAGTGACCTCAGTTCAGCTTGCAGATTTTCGGAGACTGTTAAATTGGTGGTACGTTATTTGTAGTTATCTGATGCATCTTTGGGGTTTATGTGGAAGATATTTATCTGGGAAAAATTGTTTTTTCTTGATTTTGGAGATGTATACTGTTTTTATATGTCATTTGATAGACATAGAGGTTGCGAGAGCATATGATAAAAACAAATATTTAAATTTTCCTGAAATTTCAGGATATTTGATTGAAATGCATCTCTGTTAAAACCATTGCGATAGCTTATTTCAAATTGACAGATCGCGACTACTGCCATCTGTTGGTCAAACGAAAAAGCTTGTCAAAGATATCTACGGGTGATTTCATTTGGTCGATAATGCCAAATAGAAGGTAACGTACCGACAGTATACTTTAGTGTCAGTAAAAAATTCCACCACGAGGTGTCGACGCTGCACGATTATTTTAATAAGAACCGCCAACGTGCTTTCCTCCGATTAATACGTAAAAGAGTTACTACGTTCTTCGACAATGTTGAGTATGGAAAATCAAGAAATTATTATTCAGAAACCGTACGTAGTATCGAGATCTAATTAGGAATCGGCGTCTACGTTAGTATCGTCTTTTAGTACTTTACCATCCACTCGGCCATTCTCGTTCTCATGTAAATGAAATAAGCGAATCGACTCAAAGAAGGTCTGCTTGTCTGACAGAAAAAAATATAAGAAAAGTCTATTGCCTTTTACACGTAGCACGTAACATGAAAGAAACCTAAAGAAAGGCAACTATATCCAATCGAGACAGAAACTCAGTGATAAAACCAAATAATGACTTCCACGGGATAGGAGTGTCGCGGTTGGTAGGAATGGGACATCGATGGCGAAGTTAAAAAGCGTTCTTTCGAATATTGGGAGCGGCATTTGATATGTTATTGTCGTTCCCAAGGGTGCCATGATACACACCCAGCCGGTGCTGGGCGTCCTCGTCCTCCGGGTCTATTCTCAACCTCATTCTCGTCCTCCACCCAGCACCTCGCAGAGACGGGATGCAAATTCAATTGAAATTCGCAGAAGTAGAGGATAGGAGGATGATACTCTTATTCCCGGGCTCGACTGTCTAAGGGTGGCGTTGGGGGGTGTCGTACTGTCTTGGTCGTTCCGATGGCCGTTGTATCCAAAGTGAGGAAGGTGTACAAGGACAGAAGAGAGTAAAAGAAAAAGGAGGATAAGGATGAGAGATAGGGAGTATAAGAGAGCGCCCCGGGGAGTGACGCTTATATCGAGTTAGAGCCGTTTGAATACCGACACGGGGACGGTTGGGAGGGTTGTAGAGACATCGAGGATCAAAAGTTGATACTACGAGCACTCCCCTACCCTTATATGATTATCCATGGACCCCACCAGGATAGGTATTGGTTCCTACAGAAACGCCATCTTAGCCAGTCGCACCAGTTCGACGTGCGGAATACTTAAAGGCGTCCCCGCGTCACGCGACGCTTGACTCGCATAAAATATTCTTCTCCAAAGAGAAAACTTATCCCATCTTGTCCTCTCTCTCTCTCTCTCCCCCTCTATATATATGTGTGTATATATCTGGATCACCATACATTTTTTGTTCATCTACAATCTACACTCTGGAAAATAATATAATTATATTAATTAAATATAAATTATAACATTCTGGATTACAATATCAAACAGATAAAGATCAGCGGACAAACTTTATATCCGGCGTGTCGTCTTATCTCATCAATGATGCAATCTAACGGAGATATACGGCGAGAGAGGTCAAAGGTCCTTTGGGATCGATTTCGCGAAAGGACACGAACGCCCGAATAATCACTTTCCCGAAGAGCCGAGGGATATGGATCGTCGATGTCCTAGGAATCACTTATTCAGGATCGGTAATGAATCGGTTCTCCAGGGGATGAGCTCGTCACCTACTACGCCGGAGTCTGTTGGTTATCGGCACATTTGTTCTTCTGGTTTGAAACTAAGAGAATTATAAATTAATGAAACAAGAACCTATGTAGATCCAGCCTGATGTATTCGGATATACAGTAAATTAATAATACCATCGTTATTCTTACACGTTAGCCTCTATAGACTCTTGGAGATGAGTTTCTGGTCGCGAAGACTCCATTCGTCTTTAGAGTTTATTAAGTCGGTCCGGTCGCTTGAAAGATCGCAATGGCGCGTGCCGCGTGCCCATCTTCTTGGGAATGCCATTTGTTAGAGACTTCTATTCTTCAGGAATCCTTCTTACTTGCGACTATTTGTTTCAACCGCTCACGCCAGACTTCACTTCGTTATTAGAAGCCTACTGACAAATCGTCCGGACATACAGTCGGTATTAACAAAGATGGCTGCTGGTGTGCGTACTCGAACAAAAAATTAATTACAAAAAAAATATATATCTTTTTAACAGTAACAACTTTTTCTTATTATACTTAATTTGATTGCTGGGTTACGGTTCTACGGAGATGAGACAGTTAGACTTCCTGGTGAATGTGGATTCTGCAATGGTTATATGAACTACGCTAATAACGCAAACGTAAAGGGGGTATACATAATACGCATAGCGGGTTAACTGTAATAATTATGAAAATTAAAAGGCTTCGCTAGCAGAGAGCTGGAGAGCAGCACCTCTATAATTATTAATATTTTATTTAATACTATAACGAGATAAGAGAGTCAAACGCGAGAGGAGGAAAGAAAATTAGGGAGAGAGAGTATCTCACGAGTCGGATAACCTCTATTAAATTCGTGCAGCACCGATATTAATCTCCTCCTCAAAAATTCCATTAGCGGGTTACAACGCACGGAGTTTTACCTGTTTCGGATAATTCGGAATTGACGTTTTTTTTAATAGAAAATGTCATGGCGATTCGTTGGACACATGTAGGAGTGACAACGGAAATACCTGATCCTATTTCAAAACGTAACGCTTTTAACGACAACTTTTTCAAAATGCGATACCAATACTGTTTTTCATTTGTCTAAGTATTCCCGTTATTCTTTTTTTTTTTTTCAAAATTCTTCGCAGCGAACATAATTATTAATTGAAACCTCGTTTTTACGAGACGCATAAAAAAACGCGTACACGCGGCCCAGTAAGAATTTGCATAATTTAGAGCAATGGGCACAGCACGTAGGTGGCTTAAGGGTTCATTCTCAAGTGAACGCACCCGTGCATACATCAGTTGCAGACTGTCGCAGGAGAAATGTTATGGCGTCTGACGTTACGGTAAGAATGAGAACGCAGAGTTCAAGTTGGTTTTATCAATTTGGCGACACGAGAATCCACTGGGTTGGGTGGAAGTTATTGCAAAAGGGTAGGGCAGGTGGGGCGGGGTGGTACGGAGGTAGAGGAACGGGAGTTGCAGAAAAGAACGGTGGAAGAGGAATACGTTGGGTAGTTGTAAATAATATGAAAAGTGCGAGATAACACAGTGCTTCCTCCCTGCATAGAGGATCCAAGGAAGCACCTATGGTCTACCGAGAAGCGTCGCGACGCCAAGCGGCTAAGAGAACGACAGAGATACGGACGGTGGTTACAGTAAAAGTGAGAAAGAGAAAGAAAGAGGAGGTTGGAGAAACGAAAATGGAAAAAGATACGTGGTAGGTAGAAGGAAGTCGTATACAGGAGGTAGAAGCCTGGACCATATTTCAAAGAGGGGATGGCCTCCGAGGGGTTGTGAATACCTTAATAGTCATAACATACATATATCTATATGCGGTATGGAGTTGTCCCTTATGCGACTGTATCAGAGATGCGCGACCATACCGTGAATAACGGGATGGCACGAGGCATATGGATATTCTAACCTCACTGAAAAATTCGTGAGGTGTTTAATTAAGATTGAAAAAATTAATGGAATAATATTTAGAGTGATACGTACCAATTGACAGACTGACGCAGGACACATTCAGACTGCATGGTGTACTGGCGTCTGCTGTGCGTCGGACGTTAATAATGTCACTTGACTGGCTGATAGGTTAGGTTTGCTGATTTACCGTGCAGATGGTAGTCGTACATTCCCGGATTCTCTCGCACTATTTAATAACGAGAGTCTCTATTACTCAATGACTGTTAGAGGAGGGTGGATTGGTTCTATTGGTGCAATCTGTTAATCACCGCTCATCCCTGAGTGTCTCGGAGTATAAGGGGCTTAGCTCTCGGTAGTCTTCTGGATACTGAGACACGTACAGGCATATCGTGGAGGTTAGTATATCTGACGGGGGACGTCGTACCTCATAGACCAGCCAGCAGCTATAGTCACCCTGTTAGTTACCAGCTAGTCTGCTCTCTCAGCCCCCATATCAATTAATCTTACCTAGAATGCAATAACTGTCCAATCTGCTCGTGGCTGCGTCATGGTGTCGTGCAGTCAGTGCCGTTATGTCCTGCTCCGGCCAAGTGGCATCCTCTGGTGCAAGGGTGACTCCTCGGAACGACCACGGAAAATCGAGCAGCCGGAAAATCAGAAAGTACTTGTGAAAATGAGAGAGACTGCGGAGCGAGCGGACGCGCGACTGACAGCGGTGGCGGCCATATTGGATTCGAGAGTAACGGCTTGCCGCTGAATTTAATTTGAAATCTTGAAAAGGAGAAAATTGTTTCGAGTGGAATCGTCAGCAGGATTACGATTAGAGATCGGACGACGTGAGGAATTACAAATAGTAACAGCGTTTATTTTTAATAATGAATATTAATAATTAATAATGTCTAATTACAATAATTACATAATAATTAAATGGTACAACAATAGAAACTTGGATAGCGAGAAAAAATGGGAATTTTCTTTCCATGGGCTGAATCTCGTCGGAGCGCCTCTCTTTTTCTTTTGAGGGAAGTATTTTCGGGTAAGAATATTATTAGCTCTCACTTTTATTTTTCATTTTTTTTTTTCGCGAGATTGTGCGGAAACTGCCCTTTTAGTCGGATTGGAGCCGACTGATTCCACTATCGTGTGATTTTGCTATTTATATCTTTATTTATAATATATATTTATACTTTTGTATTTATATATTTATACTCTTAGTACGTAGGTAAGATACAGGCTAGGTGCTATTTACAATTGTTGGTCACTGTCGCAAACTGCGGGATGCCCGTCTTCGACGACAGCTGCGTTAGATATGCAAAGTTACAGTACGTCGCTCGTATCACGACGCGTGTCGGCCATTTTGCGACGATCGACTCGATCGCTCAACAAGATCGATAATAATCGCAGGTTTACGTGATTTTGTTACGGGATACGAGATTGGCGCGCCTTAAGTACCGACTAAAACTTCAATATGCGATAGAGATCTATTTTTAATAATATTGACGCGAATAAAAAGGGGCGAGGAGTAGGAGTAGGATTGGGTTCGTTGAAGTTATCACGATTGAGATCGAGTCGAGCGCTAGACATTGGTTAGGGCTCGCTGATGCCTATTTATATACTAAAGAAGTATAGTACAGGTAGTAATTGATTAGTAGTAGTAGGTTATTAAAGTAGAAAGTATGAGAGCTCAGTGAGTTCGGAACGGAAAAAAGCCGATTTTGCGTATTTCCGGTTGATGTCGATCGAGTGCCCGATTAAACTGATAGAGAGGATTCTTCCATGCTCCGTCTTCTAGGACAACACTGGGAAAATTTAGATTACATAAAAATTTGAGTATAGCTAGTCTTTGGTTTTAGTTTGGTGCCCTAAACGTGGATAGAGACCGAGAGATGGGGATGAAGTTCGAACGAATAGTTCATCAACCCCTACGACGTCCCTCCTTGTCCTTACTGCATGATAGGTGCATTTCCAGGATTGGTCAGGTTACTCTGCGGGATGTTGACGATGGGAGGACGATGCGTGCTGCCGGTGCTCAAGTCGGCGTGCTGGGTCTCCCGGTGTCTCCTGAGGTCGACCTTACGCTGGAAAGCGCGACCGCATAGTTCGCAGGCGAAGGGTTTGAAGCCCGTATGCTTTCTGGAGTGCGTTATGAGGTTGCTGCTCTGGGAGAAGGCTTTGCCGCAGACTTGACACTTGTGTGGTTTTTCACCTGAAAAATAAAAAGTTGCCGATTAGATTGTACCAGATCTGTGAGAGGGGTGCTCGCGGTTGATGCGAATGGCGATCCCGTCCTGAGGATGAACATCGTGGAGTATCATAGCGGCGTGAAAAGAGTCGATAGAGGTTCCAGGAGAGTGGAGTTTGAGAGCGTAGGTGGTGGTCGACGAGGAGGCAATTCTAAGGCACCCTCGGAACGGTTTCGGGAAAGAGGGATGGTTGGTACGGTGGTAGGTGGTATCAGGGATGCGGGGCACGCCCGGTCAAGATTTCCTCCCAAGCGAGAATCTCAGCCACCCTGCCGGGTGGCTCGGTACGGACTGAGGGGGTGCTCGCTAGAGAGGAGGTAGGGATGCGCTCGTTTCTCTCATCTCGGCGGCGAGCTCTGATTGGCGGCCAGGGGCGGCTCCAACCCCCAGTTTCCATGGCGACCGCGGTACCCCGGCTGAGAGAGATTCCGCTATGCGAACTATGCTGCCTGCAAGCAGCGGCTGTTAATGGACTCCCTATCCATCTATCTGTCCGGTTGAACCCTGCGCCCGGTTCATGGAATCGGGGGTTATCGGGGGGAGGTGGATCCATAAACAACTCGTTAGTCGAGCCTTCAATCTCACCATCGCGATATACCCAACCCACTATGGTCTGCCCTAAATCCGCGAAATCCAGATTCCGTGCGATTCGATCGCGAATAAAATACGCCTTCCCGAAAGGGAACCAGGGCCTCCAGGGTACATCTCTTCTGTATTAAGGCTCCCAGCGGATCCAGATGACTCAAAGAGGACAACAAGGCCCTGTTCTTAGCCTCGTATTAAATAATCACAATGGAATTCGCGTAACGGAATTCCACGAGAAGGTACTCCTGGTTGTAACAACTTCCCGAAGTCGGTGGGGTCGGGTTGGAAAATTTTCGCGTGGCTGGGGATCTCAGGAATTTACGGGCTCGTAAAAATCAAGAACCGTCCGAGTTCTCTCCGAGGTTGCCCTTCTATCTTTATTTTCTTGCAGTCCAGCCACGCGGCGCCATGCCAGTGTACATAGTGTATATATATGTCTCTACAGGAACCACTATATACATATGTATACACCTATGTGCCATGGGTACAGCACCGTACATATACATATACCGCCTGAATGCAATGTAGAATCGGTGCTGTATTTCTCCTACATAGCTTATAGGTTAGGTACTCAGCTCTCATCCTGCGCGGCTAGTAGCCATGGTCAAAGATTTAGCCTCTTCGAGTTGAGATTCGCAGTTCAATTTTTCAAGGGATTCCAACGCGACATGGTTACGTTTGGCGAATTTTCAACGGAGTCGCGGTACGACATTGAGAGCCCCTGGGGTTTAAGACGCCATTACACTCCCGGTCTGTTCGCCGCCGCCCCTAAAACTATATTAAACTCCAGGAAATCTTGAGGGTTCTTCTTGCTCTCTCCCTCTCCCCCTCTCTCTTTCAGTCTCTCTATCTTTCGTAGCCACCCTAGTCCATCTCCTCTCTATCCAGGACCAAGTACGACCCACCCCCAACCTCTCGCTCGCCCAGCGCCGACTTTCATCCCTCAGGAGAAAGTCTATACCTCTGGAAAACCGTGACAGCACTTTGATCACTTTTCCAACGAGGTCCCTGAAAACTTTCCCAGAACTCTCGTTATCTCTTCAGGATGGATTTCGTAGGACCTACTGTCTACGATGGTGAGGGGCTAGGTGGTGTGTGTGTGTGTGTGTGCTTTTCACGATCACCGATCTCTTCCAAAGAATCCCGAAGGAATCGAGACGAGTCCCGATATACGGATTCCAGGATACACCAAGGGACTCAAATCCCAGGATTTTTCGATTGCGCAATAGATGTTGCTACCCTGGGTCAGAAGAGTACAACTCCAAGGTACGAAGCAGTGGCTAGGTTAAAGGTATTCGAACCCCGGCATAGTATACCAAGGGTAAGAGAAAACTGGACTCTGGACCCGTGGCATTGATTTCCTCTCGTCTCCATCGACCATCTTCCTTTCCAACCCTCGAATACAGAGGGCAGAGTTCCAACCCTCCAATCGAAATCCCCGCGAGAGGGACAGTGATGCTCGATAGAGGGTGGTTTTTCCTGGCACGAAGAGGAGTGCCAGACAGTCGGCAGGAGGGTGAATGGGGAAGCAGAAAAAAAAAGTAGCCGAGAAATAGATAGCAGGGAAGACCAAGAGAACCGCGTTTCATATTTCACCACGAGGACAGCATGGATTTTCGTCGACCTATCGAAGAAGTTTCAGGATTACCTTGTGATAGAGATGAAAAGAAAATGATCCTTTTCCGTGAAACAGTCAGGGGCGGCTTGATGCTTGTATACGTACATAAAAAAAAATGGATTTTGAAAAAAAAGTTTACTCACCAACAATATCATCGAAATCGAATACCTGCTTGATTCTCCTGTGCCGACGTTCTCACGTCGCGCGGCAACTAGGAAAACCCAGAAACTGATGTGCAAACTGGCCCGGCAGTCTAGTCGATCGGTTCCGTAGACACGTATGTCCATGGGTCTCGACGGACCCGATTCCGTTCAACAACGCGGTGTGTATTTACTATTTCAGGTACACGAGATAGAGGGGTTGTTTCTCGTTGGACGTATATCCCGTACCTAAAATGCTACCCTGGGATCCAACCGCGTACATATGTATCTACGTTACCCAGGTTATCTACAAATGGGGGTTGTGTGTACCGTCCGTTACTACCTGTCTGCGTATTTACGTATGTACGTTGTTGCGGAGCAGCACGAAGCGCAGTCGAGGGAATTTGCGGCGGTCAAAGGTCAGCTGAAAATGTTTTGTACGGAATTGATAAACCCACCCTTGAAATTCGCCCTGCGACCCTTTCATGCTTCTTACCCCTCCGAAGCGTATCGAAACGATCCTGGATCAAATAATAATAACGACTATAATTTTAATAAAAAGAAAAATAATTAAAAAGAAATTTTCGAAAAACAAGTAACCAACGATATTACTGTCGGATTTATGTCTCTGCCAAGAAGATACCGTACTCGACCACGAGAGCAGGAAGGATCTGTTCCAGGAAACGTGATACGGCGGCTAAGTCAGTTAGCTCCTTAGTGCTTCGGTTCCACTGGGAATCGGTAAAGTAATCCCACTCCCTAACGATCACTGCGAATGGATGGCTATTAAATTATTATAGCGTCGATTCGCATCGGGAAATAGTGACAAATCCGATCTGCCCTTATAACCGAAAGTTAGTAGCACGTGTATGTACATACTCAATTTTGATAATGCACCGCGATTAGTAGACACGATTATCTCTCCGGTAATCGAACCAGACAAATTCATCCTTATCGGAAGTGACATCGCTTCGTACACGAAGTACAGTACCGCATAAGGTGTAGGTCATGCGTACTCGAATCCTACCGGGAAAACAGGAAGACAATATGGCTGTCGGACGCGCAAGCTTAAAGGGGTTGTTGCATACAAGAAAGCCGGCGATGCGCCGCTGCACGCGATATGCAGTTAATTTTAAGCTGGCCAAAGGTGGAGGGGACGTTTATCATGGGCAGGAGTCGGTAGCGGTAGTCAAATTGTGAGTGGGTGTCTGGCCCGATGCGCTTCTGGCATATCGATATCCCTGGAAATTTAATCATACAGCTCCATTCTATGAACACCATGCACACCTCACTGGGTCGTGCTATACGTGAGCGTGTAACGTAATAGCAGTAAATTTGCATATTTAATAGGGTATCGGTAACGTGTATTTTACATCAGTGACATTGGCCACCAATCGCGCTGGAGAATTTAATCGATGAATTAATTAATTAGACGTCGATTCGCCGAAAAAGTTTAGGCGTATAATGTATGGGACATTTTATGAAAATTTTTTTTTTTATTTCAACATGTCACTATATACCGACAAGTACATATTGTTATTGAAATTTTTATCGGTGTAAAAATAATGAATCTTCCGTTCTATGAGGATGTTGCCTCTCCACGCGACTGTCAGAAAGGCTGTTCTGGATGCTAGATTATAACACGACATTACCGACGTCACTAACGAGCCGTAAGAGCGAAGGGGAGTCCACCATCGCGAAGTTTAAACAGCTTAGCGGGATGTTGCGGCGCCCCGACGCCTGGGGGCGCCAAGTCAGCCGGAAACCTCTAATAGCCCTCGAGTCCAACACGCGCACACGTACTCGTGTAAGAGTGAGAATATGCCAGAGATGGGATAGGGGTAGTAAATTCGAAGGGTGATAATAGTGAGATTATTTAGGACGTAGCAGGTGGGCTCGGTATTGGTTGGATGGTTGTACAGGGAGGTTCATTAGAAATAAACCTAAGACAAGCTTTCGATTGTGCGACTGTACTGCTTAAGGGTAAAAGTGATACCGAATGGGACTGTACCAGGAAGAAGGCTCCTGGTTACACGTAAAAATATATAGATCCCCGACTTTACTTTGCGTCGGACCGGACAGGTTGTGTTTATTGTGAAAACACAGAGGGTTTGCCGTTTGACGAGGCATACCGTGCGGTTAAGGGTGCGTGCACAATGCACACTCGGGATACACATGCGACCGTGGCCCCTTTGATCGATAATGCAAGTTATCAATTTGAGGATGGATATCCTCAGCGAGGACACCCATAGGTGTCCGTTCATTGGATGTAAGATTTTTGAGGGATGAAAGGTTTGTTAATAGTTCGCGTGAGTAGGACTTTACCAATTTCGATATTCTCGAAGGGGTAGTTTTGCTGCAAGTGGTCATAAGTCACTGAATGTTTTTACAGGGAGAACACTTCCTGACTAATATTTTCATTTCGGGGATGACGATATCACGTCGGGGATGACCAACCACTTGTCAGTCTGTCACCTAGCGACTCTCGTGGGCCAGGGGTAGTTGGCACCCCTTCCGAGGAACCCCGCGGTGCGCACTTGACTCGTTACAGCCAACACGAGAGAGAGCGCCGAGGCATACGTAACGTAACGTTACTTTAGTTTACCCCCCCCTCCCCGCCGCCCCCTCCCTTAGCTATTCGAACTGGGGCCCCGTGCACGAACAATATTTGCAGAGCTCTTATTCCCTGGCTCCCGCCCCATTTTCAACCCCCGTCCACGGCGTGCAACGGGGGTTAGAGCCAGTGCCGCTGGTACCCACCACCATCACCGCCAACCACCACCTACCACCTACCTACCTAATAATGATTTTACGTTACGCCATGCCGGTCCCCGGGGAATCCGACAGTGCCGCACCCTTATTGCACATGGCCCGAGCTCGGGGGCGCAGGACTGATTATCATTAGCTGCGAGTCCCAGAGCACCCAGTGCCGTACGGTATCCTCGTAGACCCCCGACGGTCCGTGGGATACTGCGAGATTTCCCAGCAGTGAGAAGTAAGGGTGGTTGGGAGTGAAAGAGGGTGGGAGAGATAAGGGGAGGGGGAGGTTGAAAAAAATGCAGAAAGGGTCGAGGCTAACCCAATGGGGGGATTGGTGTCCGTAACGAGGATTCCGATGGAAGTTGAGAAAATGGTTTTTCGGAAAATTCTAGAATGCGGAACACAGGGGTGAGTCCGACGCCCGGTGTCCGTATAATGTACCACCGGGACGCTTGCGTTTTTGAGCGTAATTCGAGCGGACCGTGGCATTAGACGCTAGGTTGCGGGTGCTCCTGAATTTTTCATCCGGTTGAATAATGAATTAAATGTTCCGGAGCGACCCTTGGCCACCCTCCTACCTAAGGGCTGTACGTGGATATGCGTGAACCGGGGTCCCATACGTTGCTAGCAGCAGAGAAGTGACCATCGCTTTTGCTTTGTATCCTCTTTTGTCGGTGCTTCTTACGAGAGGGATGAAGGGATGAAACGGTCGAGAGGGAGCGAGTCGAGTGGAGGGAAAGAAAACGGCAGGCAGCCAGAAGAGCCAGGATGTCTAGGAGGGGTCGAAGGGCGCGATAGAGGCATGGGGGAGGACAAGGTGATAATTTGATAAGACATTGGGAGGGTTGCCATGGAAACGATACAAAACCCAGAGGCGACCAGACCCTCACGACTCTTACTCTTCTCGCTCTCCTCCTCTCCACGGGTATCCCTCTTTCCTTGGCGTCAACTACGCCAAGAGCCACCCCTCAACAAAGCCCCAAACCCCGCTCCATCAACCCTGAGACACCTAAGTGTCAAGTGTCCCACCCCTGCTTTCTGCCTTTTTTTTCTACCCTCCTATTCTCCGCTTCACCACCGTCCAGGGACGCGCTATCGAAGACAAACACACCCCACGAGAGACGATACAAAAATGGTTCACCCCCTCTGTACCTTATACCAAGTGGTTTTTTAATTCTCTATTGCGTACCCGTGCCCTGGTCCATTTACATTACGCTATCAACATTTTTTCTGTCAAATTCAACAAAATCCAAATTCTCAAGCGACGCGCATCAGGCGCATGCGGATAATCGAACTCGCGACATTTATTCCCACGGACGATCCTAGTCGCAGTGAAATTCTATTTGAAAATTGAGGTCGCTGAATCTCCCGGGGGTAGTCGTGAGAGTCTGACCCTGGTGAGACTGGGGTGGCCTCCAGAGAAAGACATTACGATTATTGCGAAAGAGGAATGGATACGTACACGCACGCGCCCCTGCAGTCGCATATGCCACGCGATCAGCGTCCAGACATTTCAGTTGCATTATTTATGCGGACGTTCATAGAAACGCTAATTGAACCCTTTTCTCGTGCGTTTCTCTATCACTGTACCACAATACACTACCGAATCAGTAGTAAAATGCTACTCACCTGTATGAATGTACGTGTGCTTCTTCATGTCACTCTTCTGATGAAAACGCTTCCCACAAAACTGACATGGATAGGGTCTCGTGTCCGAGTGAATAAGTAGGTGCGTGCTCAGTGTGCTTGACCTTTTGAACGCTTTGCCACATTGCTTACATTCGAAAACTTTCTCGGCCGAATGCACTGCCCTGTGCTGGGTCAAGCTGATCTCGTGGCCGAAGGTCTTGTTGCAGAGTTCACAGGCGAACGGTCTCTTGCCATTGTGAGACCTCCTGGCGTGTACCTGTCAAGTAGCAAAAACGAGAAGATGAGAAGAGTTTAAAGGCGCGTGAATGAGTTCATATACAAACTAGGGTGAAATCAAGTATAGGGAATGAGATTATAAGAAATTCTATTTACCTCCAAACCGTGAGGGGTGCTGAACATCTTGTCGCATTTGACGCAGCTGTAGACATCGCCAAGCGGATGAGGATGATGAAGTCCATGTGCAGTGTGAGCCGAGTGAAGTCCAGGGTGAGCCGGATGAACACCTCGGAGTAGGGGATGAAGATGAGGCGGTAGAAGATGATGAGGAAGTAAGTGAGGATGCAGGTACGAGAGAGGATGATGAGGATGAGCTGGTAACAAACCACCCTGAAGGTGCAGGGGTGGATAGAGTATGGATGACGTAGGCGGGGGTGGATGAGCGCCTACCGACGTAGGTGCGCCGTCTCTGAGGGGTGATGAATTTTGTAAGTGAGCGGATGGGGGATCGGGCCTGAGGAGGGCGGAGACGCTGAAGGAGTCGCCGGACCTCTTCGGCGGATGGGAGGGTGTGTTCCTGGTGATGGATGGCGAGGGTGGAGATGGTGATGCTGGAGAACTGTTGGTACCTTCGCGCTCATTCTCGTCACCCACTTCCTCGACGTCGACGTCGACCTCCTCCTCGACGTCCACGTCGACGTCAGCATCCTGCTGCTCCGCCGCTGGAGAGTCTGGACATGGCGACGGCGATGGGGTTGGACTCCTTGTGGATGGTGGACCCACTAGACGACCGACGCCAAAAGAAAGTCGTTCTGTGTTTGAAAAATAACATTTTTTTATTTATCTTCTTTTCTTCTCCTCCGTCTCCCACCTCCGTACCCCTTCAACCTCTTTATTGAGTCTAACGATCTACCACTTGCAATCATAGACAATTGGGAACGCAGGCTCGTAAAACCATTGAAGAAAAGCCAATCCTCGTTCAACGGGAAGAAGTGGAGAACGACGAAAAAGGAATAGCGGAGCAGAAGAGAAACCAGAAGAAAAAAAAAGAAAGAAATGCTACAGAATCCCGAAGGCAGTACGCCCAGAAAATATAGATGGCGAACTGGAAGGATCCTGAAGGCAGGAATGAGATTTAAGTCACGTAGAGGCTTTTTCTTCTCTCTCCTGGTGCAGGCTTGGAGTTTGGTTGGTAGGGGGGCGGGGTGAGGGGGAGGGGGAGGGTTGCACTAACGAGGCTTCCATCAGGAGGAGCAAACCTGAATCAAAGAGGGCCAGAAGGACAGGTATAAGGGACGGCGATGGCGACGCTAAGGCTGAATCTATATATATATATATATATATATATATATATATATATATATCGTATCTCGAATAACTAGGAACGTTTTCAGGTTCACCAGACTAATCAGTGGGATTCATAAAGGTGTCAATGATATCCATTGATATACGACTCGACAGATATTATTCTCACTTCGTACGGCCGGATCACCCTTTCTTCTCCCCACTCGCCGAAAAATTCAAGTCCCTCTAAATCACAAAGAACCGACGGCCATTGATAAGCCACCGTCAATTGCGTAACGCGTTGCTAGATCCACCTGGGGATTTACAGCTTCACGTTTTTGGCTTGAAAGATATGTTCCGCCGATTTTCACAGTATCAGAATCGATCAAAGTGGTCTTAAAAATACGTGACGCGCATCAATATTTAGTAGGCCGAAGTCACGTAATCGCAATAAATTTTTTAGAATTAATAATTTCGTACAAAATTAATTCCAAGGCACGATATCAACCGTGATTTAAGATTCGAATTTGATGATCGATTCCCGGGCGTACTTGTATCGCGCGGAATGTGAAATAAGGGTGGAATGCGGAATGTTGGAAGAATAGACGGGTCCCCATGAATAAGGGATGGTGTCTCGTTTATTACGATGCACCCTGTATATTCCCTTGTATATCATATTTATAATCCAAGAGTGCGACACGTGGGCACGTGCGCTTCGCTATATAATATACCGGTCGGCTAATCACATTTAAAGCCATCGTTCATCCCTTTCTATGTTAGGGGATGGTAGACTGACGAGTGTAGATCCGACTGGCGTTGCAATCAAATAAAAATATGATCCATCTGTGGTTTAACGTATGTAATGCAATTAAGTACAGTGCGTGAGTATCGTGGCCTAGAAAGGAAAAGTCGCGATAATTTACGATTAAATCGTTGGACGATCTACAACCGTCTATATATTTTCAGTACGAAATATATATATATATACATATACGCACACATATACACGAGAACAAGAAAGAAATCTACAGATGTTCCAGAAAATACGGATTGGAAGAACTGCTTACGCAAATGCTGCGTCTGGCCTGGACAGGAATGCAGTAAAAAGTGGACGCAACGTTGAGAAAAAGCGCCATTGCTCTCTCTTACAACTGACACATGGTTCACTCTTGGTCCGGGTTCGGTGCAGTGCTTGCATAACGCGGATTTCAAAGTTTAGGATATTTAAAATTTTTTTCTCTTAAATTCGTCATTAGATTCAATTTATGTATATGTCTACAGTCGAAGCAGAGACGTAAGAGTGTTCAGGTATAGGACGGGTATATAGACCGGATGTGTATCGCTCGTTGTGTATCGCCTTAAAGTGGACCAAGTCGTTGTTCTCGTTTAAGATTTTATAGGTCCGTCTGGCGGCTGTAACGGTGCGCCGACGATGACGAGGATCCCTAGGAAGCCGCGATGGATATAAGGTTGATGATGGCGATGGCGATGGTGGTGGTTGTGGATTAATAAAGTAAGGCCAAGCCGAGGGGACAATTAGATCGAGTTAACGACAAACGTTAATCTTCTGTCGTCCGTCAGTCGTTTACTGCGTAGCGATCTGCCATTATTAAAGCCGTTACACGCATTGGGTCTGACAGGTCGTTTATACGGGATGGAAAAAAAAAGTTTAATTCCAAATTTTTTTTTGTGAAAAGTAACGTCGAAAGAGGAAACCATTTTTTGACACTCAACAAAAATTTGTCACGTCAATGTGAATCGATGTAAAAAAAAACGTACGGAATTGTAAATTCAAAATTATAGGCTTCCCGTCAGGGGTCGGCCCAGGGTCGACCGTATTCGGGATGGGGTTACTGGAGGCCACGTGGAGGAGAAGTGCACCGCGAGCGAGTAATCGTTTAACATGACAAGATGTTACTAATTCAGGGTAGGTAGACTAAGAGACCGCCAGCATCCGAGTACAAAGGGACCGACCGACCGAATCCTTGTGTTGCGCCTCTAATCTGCTCCAATTGGGGTGTACCAGAGTGAGCGACGACGAAAAGGGAGAAGAAGGCACACACGAGCATGCACGCTATGACGCGTGCTGCCATTTATCCCAATCATTCGAGAGCGGCGGTTCTTGACAATTGATAAATAAAAAAAAAGCTACGCTCATCCGGGACGAGTAGAGGAAGTTGAGAGGTTGCGCAAGGACGATCATGGACGTCGTGGCTCTTATTCGATCTTACGTGTTGTTTATCTTCCCCATTTTTTCCTTCATTTTTTTTACAACAGAAATAAATTAATCAACATTTTCATCCACGTACCCGAGTGACTCCTGGGTAAGGGTGGTAAATTCGTGACTTCGTTAGCGTTGCCAAAGGGTGCCCAGAGTCTAGGAAACATCAGTCGCACGTTACATCCCCCTGAAACAAGACAAGAAAGAAGAAAATATATCACTCAGACTCTTGTCGATCCGTCAATCGGTGAACGTAATTCGTAGCTAGGGGAGGTTCTGGTCTCACGTCCACCTACCCCTAACTCGTCCGACTGGAATCTCGACCGAATTCAAGATTCCACGTGATTCTATAGGAGTCGTAGGACTAGGTACAGGGGGATAGAGACAGTGCTTGGTACTTACAAGGGATGATGCCGAAGAGACAAAGGGGAGGGACAGGGGTTAGTGACGTCTCAAGTCGTGACGAATTTCGTATTCCCTAACCGTAGGAAAAAGATCAACCCCCACGACACGGGCGTCTTTATTAGAAAGGAGGGAGGCTCTCTCTTCTTCTATTTATCAAGTCTGCCCTCAAACCATCCCCCCCCCCGCCATCACCCCCGTCCGCATAACCATTACTCCTTTCATCCCATTCTTTCCACCAAGCTGCCTGTATCGTCCTCGCGCTTTTGTCTTAGGGCTAAGGCGAATAACGTGATCTTGTCACTTTTCGTATTCGTTCCCAATCGGATAGGTAGACAAGTATCTGCGTGGTTAAGTAGGAAATTTATTACCCCAATAATACGTCAGGTGACCGCAAGATTTTTTTTTCTTTTTTTCTACCTCAAAGACCAAGTATATATAGCTAAGCGAGTAGATAATTTTTGGGTATGGTAGGTAAAAAAAAAAGACTCTGATAGAGGAGGAGAAAGGAAGTGAAAAAAATGAAGGAAAAAAAAAAGCGTAATCCGGGCAATAGAACCTGACGGATAATCTGAGATAGGGCAGCGGTCGCGCGGAGATTAGGCGTTCCTCGCCGCAAAGCTATCTCATTCGCAGGATTATCAGAAATAAATCATATTTTCCTATACTGGCTATGCTACACAGAAAGATAAGAACATCGGCCACGGGTAATGCGTGTTTGCCAGTTGACAGTTTCTCTCTCTCTCTCTCTCTCTCTCTCTCTCATTTTGTATCTCTCTTTCTTACCGGTAAAATTGTGCAATGCTTATCCCGCGTCCTCTCGCTATCGGACCACCATAAATCTATAAACGATAAATCCAACGTGATTTGCGGCAAAGAAAAAGAGAGAAAAAATACACACCGAGTGCGCTCTCGCGTCCCCTCGTATGTAGACTGTATGACGTGTCGACGTGCATATGTGAGCATGCTCTCTCCTATAAGCTCCCAGGTTATCCCTGATCGTCATGTGAGACTTTACCGACAGTCTTATAGCTCGTACCCCTCCCTGTTCGAATCTTCACCAAATTTGAGTTGGCTTTTGAAATCTACTTAATCTTCGGCGGCGCCTTTTATCTTTCCACGAAGCTTAGCGGGAGATCGACGGCGTTTCGGTATCGCGGGGCGTGGTGCACGTATGTGAAGTCTCCAGCGATCGTGATATACTTCCAAGATTTTGGAATTGACGAGTAACATTGTTTACCTATAACTTTCAAATTTGCAACAAAATTCTCATACACGCAATAAATCGCGCATAGAGCGAAAAAAAACGGGATTAAAAAATGTGAACAGACTACACGCAGCGGCTCGATGCGCTTGGCCGTCGCTAAAAGTTTTCGAAGAGAATATCAAAATCAAACGATAAATAGTCCCGTGAAAAATTAATCAGCCTAAAATAATATTTTAACAAATTTTTTCGTTGCGATCCATGTACCCAGCATCCTTAAAGATTTTTATCACTACCTAGTACAGTTAGTCGCGCGGATATTATTTAAAGGCGTGCGTTTTACACAGAGCGAAATATACTATCGCGGCGTTGCTATAGGCCGAAATTACTCGAGAGGCACCCTCCATTGGCTGCCCATCACCTGGCAATTATCGCCTAAACCATTTAGGCCGCCTGACACCGGGATGGCTTGATATTATTACATTAGCCTATTAGCCCGATTAGCAGTAGGTATTAGTATAGGCAGCCATCTAATGCTACCCCATCCATCCCTTCACCTGTTGAACGGCGTGTGATAACCCCCTGCCAGTATACGCACCTGTACCCTCGTACGCACTTACGCAATTTCTCACGGTGCGTAATAGTCGCGTGGGTCTGTATACATACAGTTTATCCACGATGTGGGAATACCGCGTGGTGATAGCGCAATTAATGCACATCCTCACGCACCGACGTAATCACGCACGAAACACATGTGACGAGTGTGCGATATATGCAATCGAGAGGGTTGCAACAAATGGCCAGGTAATAGATAGCCTGATGACAGGATAGGGGATGACGGGATAGGGGATCACGGGAATATTCTACGAGGCGTGTTTATTTCGCGAATAAACAAATGAGGGGTTGACCAATTTTTTTAGCGACACAGTCAAGGGTTCGCCATTATTGACCTAAGGCTAACTTCCTTGATTATTTCTATCTTGACTCACCCTCTGCCTCCGTGGGCACCTGGGGGTTCTCCTGATGATTCTCATTGTTGTTCGTCTCCTGCTGAAGTGGTTGCTGATGAACGAGCGAGCTCGGTGGCTGCTTTGGTTTGACCACGCGAAACGCGGAAGCCTCCGCCGCCCCTCTTCTTGAGAAATCAAGCGGACCCACCCCTACCGGTGAGTGCTGCTGCTGAACTTCCATCATGATTGACTGATCAATCCTAACGTCCTTTTTTCAACGTACCACTGAACACTGCATCAGGAGACGCCGCGACCCCTGATGACAAAACGTCCTGCCCCGGGTCTTCAGAACGTAAACAACCCTCTCGCGGCGAGCACGAATAAGGTAACCCACATGGAGCGAAGATATTTAAAATGAAAATTTACTCCACGTAAATAATACTCGGCAAAGTTCACCCACTTGTTGTCGATCCCAATCACAGTCTTGTTCTTTGATCGATGAAAAATGTCAACAGTAACAACAACAACAACAACAACAAAAAACACCAAAAAACTAGATACGTCCTCCCGGCTCGACCGACTCGAAACGGACTGCTTCGGACTTCTGACGTTTGATCACTTCAGATATTTTTTCTCGCAGCCAAGACCAGCATCCCCGATCCTGTCGAGGCGATCGTGATGAATGAGATTGCCAGAGCCAGGAGCTAGTACCGATCCCTCCGCGACGCGAGACACTGATTCGCCGTAGTAGCAGGTCAGGAACGTGGAGCAGTGTTCCCGGAGACGTTACAGTGGGTTCCCGATGGTGCCGGAGCCGCGAGACTGCTGTTAACAGATCTGATAGTGGAGGGACCCGGAGCGATGACGGGTGAAGCTTGCACGGAGCGAGCGAGAGAGAGGGAGACGGAGAAGGAGAGAGAGAGAGAGTGAGAAAGAGAGAGAGAGGAAGCTTGGATTTTCGATGGCTCCGCCTTCAGGATACGCCCCCGTTGTCCCTACTCCACCCCCGCTCACCCACACATCTGCAGGAACTCTCGTAAAAGAATCCTCTACGCGCATGCGCACGTCTTCCTGCATCCTACGTCCCTCGTATAATCCTCCCGACGAACTGAATACTCGCGCGCGCACACGCGGCCTTAACCATTGCCATCGAGAATCGCGCCTCTGAAAATGCTATCTCTCTACATCCACGACATTATCCAATACGTATAGGCCAACTACGGATATAACATAGGGTTTACATTCGTTCTCTCTCTTTCTCTCTAGGCCACCGTTTCAGCATTATGTGGAACCACTCCGCCACCCTGATTCTACGCTCTTGACTTCACTGATTGATATTTCTTTGAAACTGTCGACACGTGAACTACTGTGCACGCACGGAAATGCATACGGCAATGCGTGGATCGAAGAAACTTCTTTTTCGTGTTTTGTAAGGAATTTTCGTGACTTTATATACAATAATCATAATGGGTTTTCAATCATTTTTTTTACCGGTGCTAATTTTTAATTATTTTTTCCTATATCGTATCTTTAGATTGTACTGTGATGCACTACTTTCTTCTTTGAAGTGATCCATTCAAATTACACGTATTCTTTAAGCATGGATTATATTTTTATCTCGATTATCGGTGCCGATAATCGTTTTTTATCTAATGAATTATTGTATGTGATATTTTGACGTTATTTATATTGTTATATTGAGGATATCGATTGGCCGATTAATCGCGGCTGCAAGCAACTCTGCTAGATTAAAAAACTATGCTGATCCGAATGATACGCTTGTTGTCTACACTAGCTATTTACTAGTCCTTTGGAATGATCAAAAATTTAATTTCTGACAGGTCGATCTTCTTCTAGTCATTGCTCCTTAATTACATCCATCAGTGAGTCTATCTCTGAGTGCTGGTTAGATTATTGCTTTGTTATCGACAGATATTTTTTGAGATACCTTACTAAAATAACGGGAATCGGACATATTCGTTATTTTCGCCGATAACTGCACAATCTGAATTTTAGGTTTTCTTTTCTGCGCCATACGGTAGACTCTATGTTATCAACTAAATTTCTAAGAAGCCAAAACATTGTTATTCGTCAAATCGAATTCTAAAATAAGATTAATGCCTAAAAAAAAATATAAACGATAGTAGGCTCAGACTCTTATCAATTAACACTCATATACTATTTTTAAAGCCTACCCACTAAATATTATCGATTTTCAAAATATCTGTACGTAACACAATCTTTGTACAATATCCTTTTCTTTCGGTTTATTGCGCAATCAACGATTGAATTTAACATAAAAATTTTATCAGAGGCATTAAATAGTTAACATCAAGAGATTAGCCGTCAACGGTTGAAGACATTAAACCGCCCGAAATCGTAATCAAGACAACAGGATTTTTGACGATGAGATAGATTTACAATCAGTGGTTAGATAACGCCACTGCGGCGAAGCCCCGTAGTCGTGGTCACTATCATTGCGAGATCTGTAAATCGCAGAATACATATATTTCACTATTTAACATAAGGAATTCGATCAGGGATCAATCGACGGTTAAACGTCGGATAGATGGTAAGGATCAGCACGATTAAATCCCGAACACAGTAAATGCCTTGATTCCAGCAACGTAGGTAGATGGACAAATATACATATATGTATATCCACAATTTGATAAGAATCCCACGATAAGCTTCCAATATCCAATTGCAGAAGTGGATAGTCTGGATTCACGTATTAAATAACAGATAAATTTTTGCACTATCCGTCACTAATATTCGTGCACGAAAATAAACCGTGATCAACTCGTCCTCATCTTTTTCCCTAGACCAAAATATTCATACTGAACTTCGATCGGTTGACACTGCTCTGGTGCCGATGTGCCTAACAGTGACACCCAAGCAGTACATGGTTTCAGTGGCGATACTGAAGACGGTGAACATGACGTGCGAGATGTTAGACGTCAGATGGGAACGACAAAGCACATCAATCATACTCACTCACTGGTACCACGTTCCCGGGAGCAGCCAGAGGCCCCAGGGCCGCTCAATCTTCCGTGTTTTTACAAAATAAAAATTATGGTTTTACGTTAAAAGTAAAAAAAAAAGCACGCTGACTCTAGCTATACGGAACACGCGAACTGGACCGGGATGCTTGGGGGTTGACACGAGTACAAAAAAAAATGTACTGGTAAACGGTCCCAAAAAATTTTTGGTGATTTTAAAAAATATAATTAACAGATTTCAAAAATGTTTGCTTCGCGTGACCCTGAGAGACATCTTCGAAAAACCTCAGGATTATTGTCCTTGTTACATAAAGTGGACAGGCGTCGGCTCGGGTTTACATAGGGTTCCTGTTGTACTGGGACTCATTGGGACCGATGTACACTTCCCTATCATTCTGTGCTGTCCCACTCTGTCCTATACTACGTTACTTGGTCGCCATCAAGCTGGATCCGGGTATGGCTGTATTTGTTTGCACGGCAATGCGGCAGGCGTGATTTACAAGCGGTAAGATAGCCTAATCCCTGACAAACGCAGGCGTCGTCCAGCGTCGCGGGATGGGCCTGTTCGACTTACTATATATTAGTAACTTACTATATATGTATACATACATACGAGCATGTCTGTTCGTCGATGTCTCTATATGTAACTATACCGGAAAATTTGTTGACATTTTGGGGCTTGATCTATCAGTGCTGCCAAAGATATTGGCTGTGTCACTGATATCAGACAAGGGTGTCAACGAATAAATCGGGACACTCAAATACATCTAATAAGGTAGTCGTAGACATCATCTCCGATAGAGGCTATAACCGCTTTCCTCAACCATTATTTTCTTCCTCATATTTATTCCTTGAAAATCAAACTGACTGCAGACCTTTCGAGATGCATGATAATAATAGTTTTCCTTAAAAAAAGAATTGTAACATCTCTGTGTAGTATCAATGGAATATCGATTAGTCAAAATCTATTCGGTAGACCGATATACGAACCGATAGTGATATACAGGTATAGAGTTGCAATTGTAGACTTCAGGGAGACCCGATTCGATTCCGGGACACGATTACTGCTGTGGCGCCACGAATTTAATAGGATCAGTCAGACTCCGTGGTACAGGGGCATCGTGTCCGACGCCGGTTCCTCTGCTCGAGCCGTCGAGTGAGTCACTCTCAATCAAGAGACAACTTATTAGTGATTGTCTTTATCAATTGGGATGTGGGTGATGATTATTGTAGGAAACGATGATACGATAGCAGCCGCGGTAACACGATGGTGTAATATATAACGCTATTCGACGTATGTGTCTAAGCTATACAGATGGACCCCTGCGGGTTATCCGTTTACCTATATATATATATATTTAAACAATTTTTCAACGATCACGTATCTGTGTTAAATTTAACTGCTACGTTTCAGACAAATAATACGCTCAATATATATATATATATATATATTACAGTACATATATTAGGCGTATTATTTGTCTAAAACGCAGCACTCAATTTTAACAGCAGACACATGATCGTAAAAAAAAAAGAATCATGTACATTTCCACACAGTCCCCGAATAAAAATCATAGACTATCCGACCTAAAAGCATACGCGAGCAACTTCAGTTAGAGTTTTCGAAATATCCAAGAAGAATGGTCGGATGCCAACGGGGTGACCCGGACCCTACTCTGCTTCCAACAGAATTCCCGACGACGACGGGAGTTGGCATATGGTCCTCGCACGGTTTTCCGTCGACGGAATTAACGCGGGACAAACGAGCGTGACCGTAGGAGTTTCGCGTACGCGTCGACTGAGCTCGCATGCCATGTCCTACATACGTGTATATATATGCCATACGTGGATATAGATATACAGAGGGGTCGTACGGGGACACCCAGGGTGTGTAATCCTCGGTAATATACAGACATATGCAACGTCGACCCCGAGTACAGTTCGCCTGGGTTCCCTGTGGACTGATATTTAGGGCTGATATTCATTAGCAGTTTCACGCAGGGTGATGAACTGCAAGAGAGGGTGGAAAAGAGGGTCTAGCCTGCAGAGTTCACGTCAGGGACTAGGGGCTAAGCGGAAGGTGGGTACAGCTGACCAATAGCAAGCCTATCTCGTACGAAAGGGATGAACTGAGCCAAAATAAGGATAAATACGTCTTTAGCTATAAGGAATTACTTCACACCCCTTTCTGTATTTCTCTGAAGGATGTATAACCCTCGTGTAACGATTCACGGGGTACGTATTCCGTATCGTACACGTATAGCATATAGTCGCGTCTGCCAGTTCGGGATTACGTCAGTGGCAGAACAAAGCAGACGAGAGAAGCATATCCGGTTGGCTTAGATTGACTTGGCGCCAACCGCTGCGCGTACGACGTCCGGAATTAAATGATTATTGCGTTATATGTGGGAGCCCAGGAGGGATCGGACAGTGTAAGGAGTTCTTTTTTTTTAATACTTCCAGACGAGAGTGTACTGTAGATGACGTATTCACGTATATAGAGATAAGGATGGTCATATGAGTGAACGGTGGAAGTAAGGGATGCGGAGTGCAGGGGAGAAAGGAGAAAACCCGCATATGAACGTCTGCCATCTAATACTCTCGCTAACAAACCCTGATGCATACAAACTAATTTAACGAGCGCTCGTTAAACAGGAATTAGGAAACCGGGCAAAACGATTAATTTTTATAAGCGTCCGTTCCTCGTAAGACGGTGCTCACCCTTTCAGTGCGCTATGCGTGTGCTGTGCGTACGCGCACCCTTCCTTCGTGGGTTACTTTTTATAGGGAAGTCGTATGCTGACATTAAACGCCCGGGTCTAGGTTCAATTGTCAGTGTAGTTGAAATTATTCAAATTGAGGGAAACGCCACGTTCTTTAGCTTTCTAAAGAGGAAACGATTAGCTGACGTTTAAAAGCACGTGTGTGTATAGGCGCGCTGAGCTCTAGTGGAGATGATGTCCACGTGCGTGCGTTTAATGCAGGAAGTAAAGGGGAGCTAAATAGGGGTTTGTTTCTTCACTGAAATCGGATCGGCTCTTCTACGAAATGATTCTGATTATTGTCCGGGGTCGCGCGGGGACTTTTGAGCTGTCCTGTCCATGAATTCAATGTTATTTTTTTTGACAGATGAAAAGCAATGAAGTCTCTAGCCAAGGCGTGCCACTGAAAAAAAATGTTTACAAGTTATGCATGCTTTTGCAATAAATGTGATGTATTTTTCTACTACATTAGAGCGGACGTACACTCGAGGACACTGCTGGAGTACCGGGGTCCACGTGAAGAAGATGAAGGTGAGGCCATCGTACGGATGAGAGGGCGAGTGGAACGTGGAAGAGCCTCGAGGGTCGAATATCTCGAGGTAGGTATAATTTTTTTTACATATCTCTTTCTCTTTTTTTTTTCTTCCTGATACTTCGTCGAAGTCCCAGGGGGGGCGTTGCGGAGGTTGACGGAAAATGCCGAGGGCTTCCTGGATAGGGTGAAGCAGATCAAACGCAGTTTTACCAAACGACCGCCGCCTCTTGGCCTCATCTGAATTGATAATTTCAACCGTCAGCATATCAAAGACCATCCTTCTCCTCTGCCAAGACTACTAAGTGCCATACGTACCCATGCATGTCCGTGTATGACGTATGTGCCGTGTGTATATATGTTAGAGTTAGCTATGTATGTTAGGCAGCTGATATGGAAGGTTGCCGAAAGGGATCAGGCAGATTCAAATGGGAACTTCTTCCTTCCGAGGATACGCAAACTCGTGGGAAAGTCGACATCCTGTCGGGAAAACCAGCTCCAGGACAAACCCCAGTTTCACGGTGGATCCTAGTGAGATGAAGTTGCATCCCTTTGAGGAAACCTCGTCTCTGCTTCGTCCCTCGTCCTGAGACTCGTCTGGAACGTTTCAGAGTTAAACGAATCGATATGTTTTCTCGTGAGACAAAGCGAAGGTCTGTGGCGGTACAGTGTATTAATTTCTTATGAGCGAACAGTGTGTATTAACGGCGACATAGTGGAAGATATTGATTGCCGTTGTTGTCGCGTTACGGCAGGATGCCGAAGACGGCTCGACATATCTCTACCTTAGATTATGCGATTTAAGACGTCAGTCTGTCAAGAGTCGAATTGACGAGGTATAAAACATATTAGGATGCCACGATAAATCGCCCGTTAATTCGCCATGATTTATACGGTGCCTGATTCCGTGGCCGCGATAACATGCTTGTTTTTGTTTTCTCACGGCCATTTTGAAAATCGGATGCGATCCTCTCTCTCTCTCCGTCCGAGCAATCTGTGCCCCCGTGGCAGCAGTGTCTCCACTAAAATAATATTACCGTCAGCCCAGTTCGGCCACCTGAGCCGCTAAAAGCTTCCCTAGGAGGTTCTGGCTGCGACATACAGACGGAGATTTATCCTTGAGAGACTGTAGCGTGAGGCCCTGCCTACAGTACGTTCGGGTAAAGAGGGGTTAAAGTGATTCTATCGCATGCCCACATTCGCCGTAACGGATGCAAGGCGCTTTTCAAGATTGCGAAAATCCACGAGAGCGAAATACATTTAATGACCTCATAAAAATTAGAGATTGTCACGGGATGCTGGGCCATCTTCGTACCGCGCGTTAATCAATCCGATTGATCGCGGATCAATAGGTCGTTGCCGCCGGACGATCAAGTTGACTGGAGGTCAAACGGTGCTGGTCAAGTCGAACTTCCTTCGCCAGTTGACCCGGCGCTATTCTCAATCTCGACTCTGAGTCATCGTCGTCATCGTCGTCATCTTGCTCCAAGGCTTCCACTTGAATGAAGAGCCCGCTGAAACGGAATGACCAAGTAGAGAAATGAGAATTGATTGGTAAACAGATATAAGAGAGAAAAACAATGAGACCATGGGTTCGGTACAAATAAGCCATGAGAGATTTTAGTATTACGAAATATCAACCGCCGCCTATATATACGTATATACTCCACGAGTAAAATAAGGGATGAAGAAAGTAAGGGAGCTGCAGCATTCACGGCTCGCCCATATTTGCCAAGCAATCAAGCTCAATCATTAACCCCTGGAAGCTCGTGGCTCAACACAAGTATACACATACTGTAACAGCTGTATACTCGGTGTGTGCACTCCGGCGGTCGCCCGACGACTCGTGGACAGGAAGTCCACCTAATCAGGGGTAGTGAGTGGTAAACAGGGGCGCGGTTACGTTACCACTGGGGCACCGTGGGTGCCCTGGTGGGATTTCAAGGAAATCATTGAAATGGAGAGAAAAACCGAACTTGGCTATAGGGTACCTGAGCGCGACATTTTATTAGCTAATTAACCCCTTGAGATAGTCGGGGGCCTGGAAGTGGAGTAGGTGAATTTTTTAATTTCAATAAAACACCTCAAGGGCCAATCTTCCAGATCAACGCGAAACAAAGACGGTGCTTAAGATTACAAAGAGATATCACTGTGAGACACTCCTGAGATCGTAGCACGCGGAGTGACGAGGAAAGAATTTATTTTGGCGGAGGATGGTCCTCTCCTCTGTAGTAAGAGATAGCACGAGTCGGGCGGAGGGTGAAAAAAAAAAACAAGTCGCGCGAACCGCCAAGGACGATAATAAACCCAGTAATTCGCAGTTTGACGAGGCTCTCACCCTGCCGCGACTTTAACTTTTGAGTTTCTTTTATCATCCCTAAGGATGTCTCCCCAGCGTGTCGGGATATACAATTAAAAAAGCAACCCCGTCGTGCAAGGGGATGAAAAAAGTGTGCCGTCCTATATCTACCTTTAAGCTCCCTTAAGAAGTTTTGAAAAAGAAAAAAAAAGTTCAACCCACAACCGCCAAGCAGACACGTCGCATTACGCAGCATTATGTCTTAAAGGGTCAAACTTTTTCAGTTCCTTTTTTTACCCCCTTGAGGCGATCTCGTGGGCGCCGCGATAAAACAATGGCCTCTTCGTCGACGTGGAACGATAGTCGTAGGTCATTTAATTTTTTTGCCAACCTAACAGACAAATCTAGTGAGTCCAGCCAGTGAGTCAACTGACAGTAAGCGAGTGCCGCACGTTCGCGTTCTCGTTTCCACGGCGACGACAAGACGTCACACGGCCCACGAATTACGGACAATTTACGAATCTCAAATAGAGAGGGAGGTGTGTTGTCACAGCGTATGTCATGTACGGGTGCACGTGTGAACCGAGAGAGCAGTATAGTTTGCTTTTAGCGTGAATGAAAATAAAAGTGTGGAACGAAGTAAAACAAAGAATAACAACAAAAAAAGGAAGAATAACCACCGAGAGACAGAGAAACAGCGACTAACCAATTCAAACGGAATTGTAGGAATAAACGGAACTGCATGCATCCCGTCGGCTCCAGATGTTCACTAAATGAATCCTGGCGTAACGTTAGTCTGCCACTGAAAGCCTCAACTACTAATTACTTCACTTTAGCTCATGCTCTATGACGCGTTACATTATCAATGTGTATAGGAGTCTGTCCGATGTCGAAAATTACAATACGCAGACAGATAACAATACTCACGCTCTACCGGATGCTATTGTTTGAACGATAAGGAGTTTAACGAGTGGCAGTGTGAAGGAAATGGAAAATTCGTGAAACGAATAGAAGAAAAAGGATACAGGGAAAGAAAAAGAAAAGATGCACGTGTACCCTCGTAAAGAGCAGAAATGACCGGTATCCATAAGAATTCGAGTAGTACTTATGGTGGACATCGTAAAGCAAGCGAAGCGTATCATCACTTTTGGTTGAGAGTGTATTACGGCCGCGTATGTATATACGAAGAGACATGTGTGGACGGTTCGGGATGAGTCCAGAACGAGTACCGGTCATCTTCCCTTGCTAGGCTTAATTAAAACGAGGAACAACCCTCGCGCGAGGAGCCGAGCCCGTCAAGGGTCGTGCGGTATTAGAAGCATGGTCGCACATAACCTCTTGTTTCCATAATATTCGGACTGGGCAGGAAGGTGAACCCTGGACCAGGACTGTTATTAACTGACCAGGAGGAACGAGCCACCCGGGACACGAGGATAGGTCGATGGCTAGGTCACCCCGCGAACTATCTTGCTGAAAGGATTGATGTTCTCGCATCCAGTGGCATCTCTGGACCATTTTCCGTATCGCCGCTACTGGTGACCTGAAAAAGGAGAGATGTACGTATAGAGTGAAAGAGAAAGAAACCAGGTCAGGTGAGTCGAGTATGATAATCGTGAAAGTCCTGAGGACCCACCACGAGGATGTACGTGGCATGACCAGGAACTGGTGTCCCTGGAGAAAAGGTCACTCTGGATAAGATGAGAGGTTAGAGACTCTAACGGTGAAACGAGGAAAAATTGAATGAAACTGCCGGGTCGAGGAATAGCGTGTCGACAAGCTATTCGTCCTTAGGATGGAGAGCCGACGGCGATGGGTCCGCTTCAGTATCCCGGTGCGCCTTGGTAATGGCAGCCTAAGGCTCGGGACATAAAGCAGTACTGTGAACGGGAGTGTAGGATAAGAGTATCTACAGCTACTGACTAGTTAAACCTGTAAGGTAGAGCATGCGGATAGTATGGGGTAGTCACGCTCGTCTCCTGGGAGGTGGGTAAGAGACGGGCGCGTCGTGCCCTTGGGACGGTAACACACCCTGGACGGTAATTGTTTAAAATCTGACCCAGGCTAATTAGCTGATAGCGTAATTCGAGAGGGTAGAACGTGTGTGTGATTTACGTTGGCACGTGAGATGCTAACGGAAAACAGTGCAGCCAACAAACCACATTCCATTCGGCTAAATCATAAATTCCGTCCCTGTTAGGAACTTCACGAGTCCAGGGGATGATGAGGTAAAATCCAACCCCGTATCACCTGGTTGGTGGATATTATCTTGGTGACCTTTGATTTCTTCTACCTTAAGTATCTGCATGTTGAATGAATAAATGATCTGTAAAGGCGGGTGGTTGGTGAGGTATGCGAAGAAGACGCTTCGGACCAGGTGCCAGAGTCAGAATTCAAGAATGAGAGAGAAGAAGAGAGAGGGAGAAAGAGAGAAAAAGGTGTAGAATGAAATTTCAATGATATCGTAGCGTCAGGCGAGAACCGTCAGGGGAAACGAAAACGCGATGAAAATGGGATTGAAAACCACCAGACTAATCTCCTTCCTTGTGTGTTTTACGTAATATCCGGTATGGGGAACCAGAGAACGCATACAGTAATAGACAGGCGTACGTGTACCTTGGGAGACTCGATGGTTCGGAGGTCTGGAGGATAGTGGACGTGGGGATGTAGGTACACACGTGCGTGAAGAGCGGTAAGAGTGAAAGAGAATGATAAGGCGGCGGGGGGGGGTTGGAATAAAAAGGAAAAAGAATAATAAAAGAGGAGGAGAAAGAGAGGGCCGAGTGTGTATTTGTATCCGCGGTGCTCCAATGTCTGGAAGCGGCTGCCATTTAAATAAATGTTTAATCTCGCCCACCTCCACCTGGACCGAACACTTTTTTTTCCCTTTTTTTATTTCTCTTTCCTTTTTTTACTCGTTCTACTTTTTTTTCCTGGCGGGTTTTGCGAAAAGCGCTGGTTCTGCCTGCTCGCCCTACTCGACTTTGTGAGAAAGAGAGCGACAGAGGGTAAGAGAGAGAAAGAGGGAGAGAGGGGGGAGTGCTTTGCAAAGAGAAAAGGGCAAGAGAATGCGTAAGGGAGAAAGAGAGAGAGAGAGAGACGAAGTGAGAGGAAAAGAATGAGAAAGACAGGAGAGTCAGAGAGGCAAGTAAAAAACCAATCGAGTCTGTGCAGTGGCTCTCCCCCCCCTTCGACCCCTCTCGCCGCTGTACCATCCACCCCCTGTACCCATTTAACCTCTGCATTGCAAATGCCACCCCCTTTTTGCCGCGGTATAAGGGTGCCTGCCTCTCTTGCTACCGGGAGTCGAGTCGGGACTGTTATTTTAACGAAATATCTTTAAACGGGGCGCGGCTAGGGTGGACGGGGCTTCAGCCACGGCGCCGGAGATGAAAGGATACCTAGTTACGAAATGAGGGCCCCGTTTAAGGGATTACCGGCCTCCCATTATTTAAATGTATGCTAAATGCACGGATGCGCGATAGCCTTATCAACCCCTTAGCGTGCGTGTGTGCCATTGCGAATAGGATCGATGCCTTCATACACGTCGCAATCCCCCTGCGAATTTCCCGCAATAAATATACATTTTTACAAAGCGGGCCATAGTTTCTTGACATTTGGTACAATAAAGTCAGGTAAATTTTTTTTCAAACTCACCCCTTTCACTCACACTATCGGAGCACTGCGAATGGTCCAAAGTCGTGCAAGAAATCCATGATTCTCATAATTTTCCAATTCACACAGTCAGCCACTCTTGTTCGTCCGGCAGCACTGTTGGAGTCGTGAAAAATACAGCGAAAAGAAGAGAAAAAAAAATTGAGATCGGTCGTTAAGCAGAGAACGATTTAATGAAGATGACCTCATACGCTCCGCGGCGGAGTTATGGCTACTAAGCGGATTCTCACGTCAATCGTTGGCCGCGAGTCAAGTGGCGAGAATTGTCGGCAATTGTTTCCGAAATCCCGCGCAGATGCGTTCGCATGTATGCGACGCGTTGGTACGCGAATGTCGCTCTTGTATTCGTTGCGCACACTCTGAAAGAACCTGATGTGTGAATCACTCGGCACAATTACAGCAATTACCGGACTGGTCGCAAGTCAGCACTATCCACGTCCAAGTCTCTTTGACGTTCCCACGCCCTCTTCCATTCAGGCTTCACGCAAATCTTACTTTCATTTTCAAACACTCGACCATCTTCGGGTCAGACCGAACGAGAACGACGCGATTCCTTTATTTCTAATGGTTATATTACGAATGGCAAGATATCCTGGAGTATATTAGATTTATATGAAACGTAAATCGTCTGGGGTAATACGAGGGGTTGCCAATCAATTCTCCCTATATAAAATCCCCTAGGATACTGACATTTGACACCTTATACCATACGTATCACTGATCCCTAGTCAGTGATTGTCTGATTATGATCTTCCTAATCTACTGTGCACACTGATCAGAAAGTACCCCATTGCCTGACCTGCTTCCTAGGCTGGCTGACAAATAATTCAACCCCTGAAAGTCCAAACTTTGCGAGTCTTTCAATATTTATAAATATTCACGACTTTGATTTAGCCACTTGGTCTACCTGGATTTTACAAAAATTCTTTTTAAGGGTGAAAAGAAACAACCCTTGAGCTTTCAAAGGAGTAGAATTTTAGTAACTTCGGTCGACTTTTGCGGTATCTTGGAACGTATGGGGTGCGTACACTACCCTTGTGTGATGCTGATATAAGTGGATAGTGGTGGCTTTATATAATGTAGATAGAGTACTGAGGTTGCTCAGAGAGAACCACAATCAAAATGCTAATAACCTCGAACAAGGTGTAAGTCTATAGAAATTGGATGTAAGGGAGTTTATTACTCGACGTAGAACGCGTATCGCTAAAGAGTATTACCAGGGATTACGAGGGTAAAGTGACACCCTGGCACAACGGCACCAGGACGCCAGACCACCCTGGATGCCCTGGGGCTGTCGATGCGGTGCAGTTCTTGACAAAACAGCGGGTCTTTCCAAGTCCTTCTGTAAATATTGTTACTGGCACCCCTTGGCAGCAATTTCGTCAGCCATATGTCAGCTGGCCGATGTCCTTTTTGCCCGATGCGAATTCGCCATTTCGCCAAAGCGCAGAGTGTCTCCCATCCTGGATTTTCTGTAACATTTTCAGGATTTATTTTTTTAGGATTGAAACGAGCCAGTATACGCTAAATGAACGTGCGAATGTAATTGCCGTTAATTTGAAAATAGCGAATATAAGAAAAAAATAAAAAATTACAACGAGCTTTGAAGTTGCTAATTCCAATCCATTTTAAAATGGACGAATTGCCTGCGAATGAGATGTAATCAAGGATGAAGGCTCATCGCGTGTGGATCACTTGTATCGCGAGTGGTCCATACACAAAAAGAAAGGGGGCAACCGTTATGCGTTGCGTTGCGTTGCGTAGGACACGTGGCACGGATTACGCACGCGTTACACGGCCAATTTCGGACGTCCGGTACTGGTCTCTCGAGAGCATTGCCAATTACGGAATTAGGGACGGTGCAATTTCAATGCTAATTTACTTAATCGACGATCCTTCTTTTCCCTTCTTTCTCTCTCATTAACACATTTTCATCATTGGATCTTTCCAATTCGTACACTCTGATAAGAATTTCAGGAAAAATTCATTGACGAAATGGCATCGGCGGTTAGCAGCTGCGAGATTTCTAGTTCCACGTGTGAGTACGAATGCGTGTTGTTTTTTCTTTCTATTAATCCCTCGTTCGTTTCTGGTCATTCCTATAAATATAAATTCCTGATATATATACACACAGACGATTTATCATTCCCGCATAGAAGGGATGCTTTACAATGGACCAACAAATTGCAGCCGTTTATTAATGGAGACGTAAACGCTGCGAACGAACAAGTGTGAAATCAGGTGCATCCATAATGCGAGGGGTGGTACGACGCGGCGTCAATAGCTACAGGGAAAATTCGCTTCGTTTTATCCCCCGACCACCCCCTCCCCCCACGTTGTTGCCATGTCAGCCCCCCACCGATGAAAATCAATTAGACACGCAGCCGAACGGTACATTTATTGCCGATGTATTGAAAGCTACCCCTATAACGATACGCATCGGGCATACTCTCACATTTTCAACACCCTACGACAGGATTGCACATTGCCAAATGAAAAACACTTCGGAGAAAAAATGGACTTTACAGAGATTTATAAATTTTCAATAATAACAATACCAAACTTAACCACCCATGTGCATCATTGATACAGTAAATTAAATGTATGCACTTATGCACCTAAAAATGAAATATAAAAATTGTCAAAGTACCTTATTGCCTGCTGGCCTAGTACAGATAACAGTATTGATGCTCAGTTAAAGAAATTAATAAAATTGGTACAGCGCGTGGAATAAGGTACTTGTAGGAAGTTTCTGTCGCGTAAAACAATTAACAGAGTCTTGCAGAGCTCCATCCCCTATCGGCTTGTCTACGCCCCGACTATTAGTATAATCGTCGGGGGGTTGCGACCCTAACTCCCTCCTGCAGTTCGCTTTAATTCTTACCGAGTTAAGGCCACCCTCGCGCCCACCAAGGCCCGTTTTGCACTTTACTTAAACGTGAGGCGCTGTAGTCGCTAGCTAGAAAATGGCACCGATGATTTTACAACGGGGAAGGAAAACGCCTGTTCGCGATGCCGTCTCGAAGGGTTGAAAGGTTGAAGGGCGGGAGTTTTCAAGGCCCGTTTCCTGAGGGACGATGTGTATATATATACACACATATATACGACGGTCTATGGTCTTCGGGGGGGCTAAGAGACGACTTGAAGTTGCCTACAGCATGAAGATCGGCGCCGATGTGGAATAAACGAGAGACCATAGAATCCCAGAGCGTACAACAAGGGGGAACAATGGCATCCGGCCTGGCAGGTTGATCCGCGTTGAGTAATGTTGAAATCTGGGGCGTTCCTGGGAAAGGCCAGCTGACCCCTGCCAACCCTCTTACACCCTGTCCACAAGCGCACGACCTCTTCAGCTACGAAAAGCCTCGCTGGACGAGTCACGATTTTACACCCATTTTTGAGCGGATCTTTATTCATTCTAGGGGCTCAGGAACGATCAACGAGAGTATTATTACAATTACTAAATAATTACTATACGTACTCACGTACAAATAGAGAATTCGAGAGAACCACCACTCAGAGACGATCATAAATCTTGTCGCTCTTATTGAAAATGCAAATGGTATCCTTTTTTTCACTGCAACGTATAAAAACCATAAAATAGCATAGAGAGTAATATAAGAGTGAGTTACTGTAAGACGAGAAGTCGCCGAGTATCTTAGAGTGCGAGATAGAGAGCGAGAGAGAGAGAGAAACAGAAAGATATATGGTTGATTCTGAGTGGTGTATACCATAATGGAGGCTGCTGATAATTTGGTATGCGCCGCAGAGTTTATTTGAATTTTATTGGCGACTCGGCTGTCACGGTAGGTCTCAGGGATGTCGCAAAGATACCGGGGAGAGACTGAGCGAATAAGATGGCGAAAGGTGAAGAAGGGGGGGCGGAACGGGTCCAAGAGAGAGGGAGAGGCAGGGGTTCTCGCCACAGGGGTGCCTCCTCGCTTTATCGGATCGGGAGACGCTCTTCCCGTTTCCCGAGGGGACACTTCCGCCCGACCAATATCGCCTCTCCGGCCGGTTCCAATATCTTTCTAAGTTCTAACCGGCCATGAATAAACTATTTCCGACTTTGAATATCTGAGCATTTTCGCCCGTATAGGCAAGAGCGGTATCGAGGGAGCCACACTCCTGGACGATTGATTGATCGAGTCTTCAGCCAATACTGTGGTCGGAATGAGATCTACAAAAGAAAAATTTGAAGAAAAAAATATCTTGCATAAATTTTGGAATAAGATACCTCACACTTAAGGATACCGAGGAGACGATAAGGGTTGATATAAGCAAAAACAGAAAAGGAGGGAGGGGGAATGGATTCACGTGATACACGTATATAATTTTCTGAACGTCGCGCCTATGTCGCCGTGATGAAATCAAGCCTGGCATAATGAGTAGCGTTGTCTGGATGGCAATTCATCGGACTAAGGGTGGGTTATTAATATTCGGAAGGAGCAAGGCCTGAGCTGCTCCAAAGTGACAAATACTCCACTTCATCCCAACCCCGACTCAACTCTGTAATTAACGCTAATCTCCCGCCGTTCTCTGACACCTTCTCCTCGCCCCTCACTTTCTCGTTCTCTGCATTTACTTACAACCAGGGCATGTCCACCCTTTATATTTCTTCGGAGTTTCAACCCTTTGTTGGAGCTAACGGGACTGTTCAAAAAAAAAAAAGGAAACGAGGATGAGAGGAATATACGTAAAATTCAGTATCCTCTTGGATACTCCAAGTTTACTTATTCTACAAAATTTTCAAGCTTGGATATACGTATGTATGTACATGTCTAAGGGGTAGTATCGCGCTTTATATTTGCGCACGTTCCAGAGGGTACCAGCACGAGTAGGAAGGTAAGTAAGTACTAGTACCGCGAACCATTAGAGAGATGAGAACCGCGAGTGGCTTCCGTGTTTCGCCTCTCAGGGGTAGTTGCAACCCTTAGTTAGTTCCTCTAGGAAGTCACCTGAAATACTGCTGGGGGCCTCAGCGCGTAGGACCAGCCGACCGCGAATATCCTTGATTAAACGCAAAAAAAGAACGAAACGTACACGGTACCCGTTAAGGGTAGCTTTTTTCAAGGGCTGTTTCCAAGAGCCCAATTGGATTGGCCATCAGAAAAGGTTGAAGAAACGTTGCTGCTCTTGACGAGGTTTCATTTACAGCTGGATATCCAGAGCGAGGAGAATTGTATGCTGTAAACAAGATTGAAAATGATGTTTAAGGGATGATTCAAGATTTTGACTCTTATACGTACTCACTCGTTTCCGTTACAATGATGCTGTTTATTTTTAATTTTCCGGAGCTGTTGGCATCAAACGGAGGCGAGTGAATCGACAAAATTCTTGGGTGCTCGACGAGAGAAAAATAGAATGACAATGAGAAGGCGCCAGGATTAAGACATGTCATCCGGCTCTATTGTTCGAACAAACAAGTGGCAATAATACCATCCCCCAATACAAAAGGGGGGAAACGAGAGAGGGTTGCTCGTGGCGTCGGAGCAAACAGTCACAATTAGGATTCTGGGGCTTTAAGTTAAATTCAAATTCAATGCTTCGCCAAGGTTTTACTGTAGTACCAAAGATCTATTCCCCCACTACTATTCTACTAATCATCCCCTTCTTAGTGGCGTACCGACTCACCTTCCACTATCTCAACGGCGTAGAAGTTGTACTCGAACCCCGTTCCAACCCTACGAGTTCTGGTGATAATCGAGGATGACGGCACCCGAAACAATGCGCTTGGTATTTCACTGGCAAGGGGCGTGCGTAGGTACGACCATGGGGGTTGCTTTCTGGCACTGGGGGGTTGATGTCAGAGTTCGGTGATGTATGGCGCCTGGAGTACGGGAAATGCCACGTGCCTCCTACCCTCTTCTGCAATACCAAAGATTAGGGTGCGCTCTTGACACTTCGCATTCCTTGCCATAAGATTTTTTTACCTTTGTCCCATTACCGCTCTTGGTTGGCACTCTTCACGAGATTGCATCTGAGAAGATCTGCAGAGGGATGAATAAAAGGGTTGATAGGAATGGCATCTTTTTACCCTCGGAGTTTTCACATCTGCACGTTACGGATTACTGCTATACCTACAACAGATAAATATTGTACCATCGAGTGTTCATATCATTGGTTATCTTCTGAATTTCTCGTACCGTTACAAGGTAATTAAGAAATTTTTTAGCATACCTTTGATTGATCAAAATGTTATAGCGTTTATTATAGAAACTATCTCAACCATAACACTGTAAAATATTTTAGTATTGCTATAATAACAGGAGATACACCTTGCCCAACCATTAATGTTACTCTTATCAAATTGAACATGTATTTCTCGTAATAAACATTGATACATTTATTATTATACTTTACACATTCTATTGCGCCTGCGCTATATTCAATACTCACATCTGATCGTGTTTATGGGCCTGAGCGAACGAGATAGCCAGTGAGTGGTATTTCCACAGGTTAAGGATGAAGACTCGGTGGTCTATCAACTGGTTTTTTATTTTCATCGCGTCACTGTGTATCAACAGTAATCAGGCCAAGAATTATCATGCCGTTGTTCTCATCCATGGGGTTCTCACTGGGAGCACAAGCATGGAGCTTATCAGCAACCGAATACAAGAGGTATGATGTCTCGGATGCTGTCTCTTTGTCTGTTGTATGAGATAAATAACAATAGGCATCACAATCTCAGCTACTACGCATGCGTTTATTTTCATCGCGTAAAGCGGACTAATACAAATCCTCGTCGATTCCTGTGAATGACTGTAAAGGAAAATGCGGTTAAAAAATAAGGATGCGTTGATGATTGTTTTTAGATGCATCCCGGTACTCAGGTTTACAATATCGTGAGATATGCTGGCTGGAGTAGTTTAGAACCAATGTGGAGACAAGTTGAAGAACTTGGTCAGGACATCCTGGCTATTGGGGCTGCATTTCCTGAAGGGATTAATCTTCTGGGTTATAGTCAAGGTGGTCTTATAGCCAGAGCCATTCTTCAGAGATTTCCAGAACATAATGTCAGAAATTTTATATCTCTTAGCTCACCTCAAGCTGGACAATATGGAAGTATGATTTATTTTATATATGATATTGATATGATTTTATATAGATACAAGTGGTTTTAAAATAATACTATGTTTCAGCTCAATTTCTACATTTATTCTTTCCGGATTTAGCGTGTGAAACTGCTTATGAGTTATTTTATTCTAGTATCGGCCAGCACACTAGTGTTGGAAATTACTGGAATGATCCTCATCATCAGGTAATAAAAAATGATATAATTTAAATTTTCGTCGAAGATTGAGAAACATTTTTTTTTAATTTACAGAAATTATATTATAAGTATAGCAAGTTCCTACCATATGTGAACAACGAGATGAACTCAACGAGAGCTAAAGCGTATAAGGATGGTCTTACTAAATTGCGCAAAATGGTTCTTATCGGAGGTCCCGATGACGGGGTTATCACTCCATGGCAAAGTAGTCAGTTTGGTTATTACAACAGTAATGAGACAGTTGTGGATTTATACGATCGGCCAATTTATCATAACGACACAATAGGTTTGAAAACTCTTGACAAACAACGAAGATTAGAAATGCATACAGTGCCTGGCATTGCCCATTTTCAATGGCATACAAACGTGTCAATAGTTGATAAATATATACTACCACATTTGGATTAAATAAATGAATTTTAATAAATTATAATGAGCAGCTAGAATTGCCGTCATTTGATCAGCTCATGATATTCGTCAATTAATATTAAAAATCAATAATTTAATAGAATTTACTAGTGTTTTCTGCCAATGATATTTATACGTATATTAATATACTCGCCTCAACTGACTAATAGATTATAAAAATTAGAAAAGACGATCTCTTTATCTCAATAAAAGTAATACAATAATTATATTTTGTACCGCTTTGTATTTATGTAAAATAAATGGAATAAAAGTCAGTTTATTATAGAATATTTTTTTATTTATATTATCTATCATCCATTCATCTATATAAAAATGTTGCTTTGTTTACTACTTTATATTAATAAGTACCATGTCTAATATTATGTATATATATATATTACATTATGTTCTTTCAGCTTTTATCTTACATGTTATGTTGTAACGAGTGTTTAATTGGAATATATCATATTAGGAATCACAATTATTTGGCTTTGTAGTTTCTACTGCAGAATAATTAGAAGAGTTTATTATGTGTGAGACGTGTTATAAGATCAAGGGCCCATTGAGGTTGATCATGTGGAACCATGTGACCCGCATTGCGCACTAATACTTCTGTTAGATTCCCAACAGTTTTTGAATAACCAGCTAATTCCTTTCCAACCCACCATTGTTTACGTGGGGCTTTCTTATATTCTGCGGCTCCTGACCATTTCAAGTTCTGCACATAGTTTTCGGTTAGTGGATAAGCCACAATGATATCCAATTGTCCATTATAAAGAAGAACTTTGTAATGCTGCGTAAGATCTGATATTAGGACTGCTAAGGATTGCATTACATCATTTTTCAAATGTTTTTCAACTGTGGAATCTTCTGCATGGAAAGAACAGTTACCAACATGAATTGCACGTCTGATATCAACCTGTTGTACCCACTCGGACATCCAGTTAGATTCATTTGTATCTTGAGTGTGTAAATAATTGAAATAAAAATCAAACCCTGTTAAGTTTTTGAATAAAGATGGGATAGAACTTAAGTCTCCATCAAGAAGCTTATCAAAGATTTCAAATGCTTCTTCGAATTTTTTCTGTTGTATCAACTCCCGACCTTTTTTCTCATATGCATGAAACAAATCCCTACCATTAAAATCGATTAGTCCTAACTGATATAAATAATCACCATATAGAAGCTGATTCTCAGGGTCAGTTAAACCATTACCAATAGCTAAACCCTTTAGATTAATCTTTAACTCGGCTTTGATATTAAAATCTTTAATTGCATGAGACACAGCAGGAACATATTTTCCAGCGTAAGATTCACCAGTTACATAGAATGCATTTTGCTGCAGTTCAGGAAATAGTTGGAAAAATTGTACCAGTGCAGTGTGAACATCTCTGCCAACATGAGTTTCGTTCGTAGCATATCCTTTGTCATTGTCAGTGAAACTAAATCCAGTACCAACTGGATTATCAATATAAATAACATTGTGGGATTTGGTCCAAGAATACTTCCTCATGGTGAGAGTTTTGTTTGAAGTGATAATGAAAGGTCCATTTTCAACAAACAAACCAAAGAGAGACGTAGCTCCAGGACCACCTTGCAGCCACAGGACTACAGGAGCATCCTTGGGATTAATCTAGAATAAACAGAAGCACATTTAGAAAATACAAAACAGAAAAAAATTGTAATATTATACCTGGGCTGGGAAGAACCAAAAGAACATATTCGAATTATACTCCTTGTTGACTGTAAAGTATCCAGAATAACTGTTAACGTCCAACATCGCATTGTGCTGGACGATTGCCTTCTTTCTTGCTTCATCAATTTTTCCACTCTCTATAAGAGGAGTCAGGATTAAAGGAGTCCCAGGATCCTCTCCATCCTTTAAAGGATAATCTTTTATCTTGGGATAGACGTTAATGAAGCCTTTTCCATTTTCACAAAATGATAACAGAAGTAAGGAAATGCAGACAGCAAAGAAAAATAGCCTTCCCATTTTGACGATCACGCACTAAATGAAATCACCACTTTATCTTCTTCAGCACTGGCTGGCAGCGACTATGACACCGTTCCAAATTTCACTGTTAGTAACACGATCACGATTGTGTCTCATTCTATTGCATGCAGAAAAACAGAAACACAGTGATACTCGTAATACTGGCAGTGAATTTGAGAACATACCCTTAGCTATATCTGCCAACTGTTACAAATACGTTTTAAAAATGGAATTTCATTAATCTAATGAATTATTACACTAAATTTGTTAAGTAAACATACTACTTTTAAAATCAGCAAAATGAAGTTTATTATTATAATAGAATATTTGGTTAATAGAAGTTGAAAGTAAATAAAATAATGCACAGGTTGGTACGAATTTCAAAAATAACAGCTGATTTTAATAAAACTTACCGGGTATGTAAACGGTGATTGAATTTCGTGAATCTGGCAATTGGCCCCCTACGAGGGCATAAAGCCAAAAAGGATCAAGAAGAAGAAGAAGAATTTCGTGAATACATATTCTAGAACTTTATACATTTTTTGATGTGTCATAAATAGCCGGTTTTATTTCTGCGCATCCGCATCTTCTCAGTTGTGTGTTTTACGAAGCGAGACGTCCGTTACAGTCCATTACTTGTAATTCGTATAGAAAGTTGGAATGCGTCATTTAAGAGTCTAATATCTAAGTGAATATTTTTTGGTAATATGGATAGAAAGCTACCAAATATTCTTACAAGTTCTCCCTGTAAGTAATTAAAACAAGCATTTCAGTCCAACGATATATCTTTTTTTTGTGAGGAACAATATATGAAATTTAGATTATCACTTTTTTTTTACATTTATGAGAATATTTGAAAATATTTTTGTTTTAGATGATGCACCATCTGAAACGAAGACAGCACCTGCAAACAACTCATTCTTAGAAGACTTAGATTTGGTACCCGATGATTTAAATTCTGGGTTTGCTGTTCGTCATATTGAACGGCATGTTACAACGCGAAATTCCAGATCTCCAACTGTAGTGGCAATATCTGAAGAAAAGGAATTTGGGCATCTTTTGGGACAACAGAATTCTACACTTTGTGTAACACCAACTTCGTCAAATGCAAAACCTGTTAGCATAAATAAAGTTATATCCAGAGAAACTAAAAAGAGCAGCAAGGAGACGATTAAGGAAGTGGAAGTGAAACAACATAGGTTAAAGATACCTGACAACAAAGTAAAACGACACACAGAGAATAAACTTAAAGCTGTTGAGAACAAAGTTCAGGTACAAGAGAGTAAATCGAATAATCAAGATGTGAAAAATAAAGTTACTGAGGTCAAACCCAAGCTTAAAGATCGTGGGAGATATTCTGATAGCTTCAAAGAGCAGAGTCATGGATCTTCTGATAATTCAAGCAAAGAAAATAGTAAGCCTGATGTGTCTAAGGAAAGATCTCTTCATTCAGACATCGTAAAGAATCGTAGTCGTTTATCAGACAATCATGCAAAGAAATTGGAGACTAAGGAAATTCCAGATCCTATAGGTCTGTTAAACGCTATCAAAGAATTAATCAGTACTTACACAAAGCAAGAGAGTACAAAAATATTACGAGCTATGCAAGAGCTTCATATAAATACGCAGGCGAATCTTATTAAGAATCTCCTTTTTCAAACCGATGAAATCATCAGGGAAATGCATCCTAGTAGTGAGTCTACACGTTTCAAGGAGCTAGTTGAAGAAAATGAGAAGCTTCGTGAAGATGTTACAATCCTACAAATTAAAGTCGAAGAACTCCAGACAAAAGTGTATGAGTCAGAAGCTGTTAAGCAGGAGAATGTTGCATTGAAGATTAAATATAAGGAACTACTCGAGCAGAAGATAGGCTGAAAGTATAGGGCATCTGTCAAAAAATGGTGAGAGTATCTAAATTTCTCTTAAGTCTCATAAAATATCTTATTATTTTTACATTGTTAAATATTTAATTGTTGTGGTGCTAGACTTATCAAGGGATTGATTAGAATCTTTGGATTCACTTAATGATTATGCTGCTACTCGGCAAGTGCCTTATAGGTATTAGATGTCCTTAAACTTAGTGGTATAAATTTTGTTAATTATTTAATAAAATAATTTGTACTTTTATACTGGAATATATTTTACAAGAAATGCGTTAAAGTACGCCAAGTATTTGAAACAGTATGTTATATATTTTGAATTGACAATCTAAAATATAAACACAGTAATATAATATTTACAAACATCAAATCGATTCACAGTGCATTGATTGCCGTGCATGATTGCAGCAATTTTTAAATTATTTCCTGACCTTTTCGTTCCTTTCTTTTTATTAAATGACAATATGATCACTTTTCAAGGCACCTATATATTAAAAAATTCTAATATATTTAAAACGAAACTATAAAATACACGGATAAAATTTGATTCTCGAATCGGAGCTCAGGTGCAAATGAATAACTAGGGTTTATGCCGTATTATGCAAAGTGCATTATTTGCAAAAATTTCAGAACCTTAATTACATCTCACGCAAACTACACATAAATATCTCGCATTATTATGTAAGAGATTTCGATAAAAAATATATAAATATATAAAAGTGATTGCTTCTATAAGAATACAGAAATGTTAAGTATCGCGCATGTACGAAATTGCATTTTGCTACACCTAAAATTATCAAAATTGAAAAATCTTGCGAAATTTTTGACACGCAAATAACTATGCAACTGTAAGAGGATCTTTTAAAAAATATACGGGATGATTCGTACATGATTCGTACACGACGTACAGTATCAAGATGTGGTGAGACTTCGTAATAACAGAAACATAGAAAAGTTGGGCGGAGCTGAGACTTTTGACGTCCTTTGCAAAATTGTGCTAAGAAATCTTCATACGGACGTTTCCTTTTTTTTATTTTCTTTTATCTGCCTTTTTAATTGTTTGCTATTTTTTCTCATTACCTTGATGATTGAGAAGCTCTTAGAAACTTCAATTATTTAATCCTGATTTTCAATTAGGCAAAATGTATTAAGATTATGAAAACTTTCGATCGCAGAATCATTAGGTCTATTGCAAGTCATTGTTTCATTAGAATAGTAAACGCATCGCATATTAACGGGAAGCGTAAAGGCCATTATTGTGTTTCTGTTTCGGCGAATACTCAAAAAGCCGGATACTCAATGATTTTTCGATTTCTTTTTATAATGCGACGCGGAGCGCAGTCCTTCGAGATTCAAGCTTTCGATGAAATATTTCTTTGAAGACTCTTGTGCAATTTTCATTAGTCTTTGATTCTCACTGCTCAGTCATCATGTAATTCATCGCGATTTCTTCTGCGACTTGTGTCTTCGTCAACGTCATCGTCATCATCATCATTGTAGGCTTCTTCGCCAGGCTCGGGTGGTCTCGTCCACCTGAAAAATAATGCGATTAGCAATTTCAATATCCAATATAAACTCAAAATCTATTATTAATTTTCTTATAAAAATCTCAACATACCTAATCAATGTTTCTGGTGATCTATATAGGAAGATCAATTTGGCAAAGAGGTCTTCTTCGAGACAGAGCTCACCACTTTCTCGTACCAAATAAATATCCAAACAAAGTCGTAGAATTCTATCTACATAAGGCAGATCTTCGAACATAATTTTCGGCGCCATTTCGCTCACCATCTTCCTCATCATTTGACTTATTACGATGACAGCTGTTGTATACAGTCCGAGTATTCTAAAATTTACAGAAATCGATAAGAAAATTATCTCACTGGACATAGTTAATAGCTAAAGAATTATTTACAAGGATTAAACAAATATTTTGCACTTTACCCGAATCCAGAAATAAAGCTGAGTCCCTCAGGAAATGCTTTGTCGTTAAACAGGAACATCATGATATATTCACAATCATTCTGTGGTATATTTTTCAAAAGTACATTATGTATGAGATCATTGCAATTCTCACGAACATTCCACCATTGTTGTTGAGCACAACAGTCCTGATTTCGAGAAAGTTGAAGACTGATATTTCGATACAAATAATCTTTATTCTCTTCGTCTTCTGGTTCAGCTGAAAAAATACAATAAAAAAGATAATTTAATGTCTTATCTTCAAACATGCTAATGACTCATTACTGATAATACATACGCAAAAGTCGCGAACGCATCAACTGCGGTACCACATTCGTTAATCTACTGGTGACCTTCAGGAACTTTGGAAATGCATTCTGCAGCACTATAGTATCATTAGTAGAGGAAGTATTATTTGTAATGGATAACATATTAGCCAGAGTTTTCCTAACTGGATTAAATACACCATTCACATATGGATCTAGTTTTATATCTCTCTTCGTAGTTGTTACAGGACTGGCATCTTTTGCATCTGTTTTTCTTGCTACGGTCCACTCCACATGGATGGTGACTATACTATCAGACTCTAACTCAGCTTTCAGTCTGAAAGTAAAAAATATTCGTATCATTACACTTAGTGTTTTTTAATGAAAAATTACTTTTCTTTTCTCTGAACAGACCTTGCTCTATCCGGTGGTGAGATGGCCCATAGTTTTCTGGATGATCCACTTAGTCTAACGGCTGCCACGTCTGTGTAGATGTAATTCTCCAAGAAGGTGATGGCTGACTTATCGGTGGCGTAGTTATTTGTCAGATTTTGAAAGTCAGCTTGACTGTACCGGAAGATGGAACTATTTTGTGCAGACATCGTGTAAATTGGCTCGTACGGTCCTACTCGTATCTTCATGGAAACTTCGTATGGAAGATTTGAGACTCCCACTGTTCCACCCAGTGCAAAGAGAAGCAGTGGAAACCAGATGAGCCCGATAATCAAGAAGAGAGCTCCTCCACCTACCATGTACTTGCTTAATTGCTTCTTTTTTACTCCTCGAGGTTGTGGATAGTCAGACTCTACTCCACGCATACACTGTAATGTCAGATATGCTTAGAATTAGTTTTCCTTGTTTGTATTAAATTAATTATTAGTTAACAGTCGATGGGTTAAATGCTTTGATCATCCTGGTTATTCGCTCTTGTCTGTACGAAGCTGTAACTAAAAGTTTTACATCAAAGCGGATTTACTTATCCATGATATAGAAAGCTTATAGTTAGTGAACATCAATTGGTGTATTTGATTAGGCATCGATTATCCTAAGAGTTATTGATGTCGTCATTTTGACGGTTTTTTTGCTTTCTATCTCGCATCACCTGAAAAGCCGTTTAAAAGCCTACAATATGTTACACGAATTCAATATACTTATTTTAAGGTAAACTTATAAAATCCAGGATCGAAGATCGACTGGATTATACCTCTGCCTGTAAATTAAAATTCGGGAAATCTCATACAAGATTGAGGAATACGTTTCGATGATACTGTTGGGCAATTTTTTATTTTTTGATAAGGATCAGAATCTTTGTTTTACCTTGATTTGGTAGATGCTGGCAAAAATATCTTCCATCTTGAACCAATCCATTATGGTCATTGATGTATCTGTCCATATCCAATCCATAACTGCTCTTAATTCGAATAGGAATGGTACAAGCATAAATCTGAAAATTCATTCCTTGAAAAAATTTTGTAACGAAAAATTGGTCTATACCGAATTTCCAAAAACTCACCCTTTAAATAGAAAATAATTGACCACGCTGTACTTTTTACATAAAAAGTTACCAAGTATTCTCGTTGGGTAACCAAGTCGCAATTGATGTGCTGCCAGTAGCAGATAGAAACACTTGACCATGTACCAAATTTGTGGTGGTAATTTTTCATTGAATTGACGCTCGGTTACACTTGGTAATATAAAGAACATCCAGATGTGAATTCCAAAAATTAGGCAATACTGGAAGATCAATTTGCCGAGCATTGATTTTCGCAGAAATAGGGCACGGTCGATGACGATCAATGCAAATTGCAAAAGTAACATTAACAAAAATGGCATCGGGACTCGATTCTCAGCAAGATAGGCCGTTACACCTCCGTCTCCTTGTTGAGTCTAAAATTTGAAAATAGCAACGAATGAATCTCATTCAGAAAAGTTTTAAACTTTTTTTCCTCCATTTGTACTGCATAGGTCTACTTACTCCGAAGGCGGAAAATCCAAAAATGATGAGTAGAAAATTGAAAAAATCACATAGAAACATGTAGGCGTAAACATTTGTCTTTTCCTTGCCTGAGGAGCTCAGTATATTTTTGAAAAATATTTGTACGGGTTCGAGGTATTTCATAACTCTGAAATATTGAAACCAATGAAATTTTCCTACTTCGCTCAGTCGCATCTTCTTAAAACTTACGTCTCGTTCATTGCCAATCCCAACTTTTCACTGCAATCCCCCTCCTCATCTTCTTCTCGTGACTGCATTACGACAAGTCTTTCGTTTTCATCTGTAGAAATATTTTGAATTTCCGATGCTCCATCAGTTCTTTGATAAGGAGACAAAGAAGCACCTTTCGAAGTCGTTTCATCCCCTTTGGATTTGTTGCTGTAAAAGCTCCAATTATTTATATTCTTCGTTTCAGTTTTGTTTCGAAAAAAGGAAACCTACTTGCTCCCTTCGTTTTGCCAATTCAATTGTGCAACTTGATCGCCCTGACCTCTGTTTTGAGGCTGATCATCTGTGGGAACCACAGCCAATTTTGTTGGTATAATTTTCCTAGGTAAGGATGGCGACGTCCATTGCCCAAGGGACTTCAGCATGAACCTGAAGAACCAAATGATTGATTCGTCGGATCGTAAAGAAATGTATAAATAAATAATTTATAGATTACCTATGAAAGAAAACCATTAGCAACAATAATAGATCCCATAACGCATAATTCGGTTTTCTTTCCACCCCAATAATTCGTGGTGGGACAAGTGGATGATTTGGTAATACTGATTGGTTCCATGGTATCAGCTCCAGTTGGAATACACACTTAACTAGAACGATTACCTAAAAGTAACGATGATAAGTAACATTGCTTCTTTCGTCAGGTATAACTAAAATTATCATTACCGTACCTCTGTGTAGGCGATGAGGGTGACCCAAAAAGTTTTTGAAGGTCTTGGTATAGTGAGCGAACCCCAAAAAAATACCATTAGGGGTAACGGAATCGAAAGTACAGATGCATTTTTGATTTGATGTAGAAAGACCAGAAAATAACAGAGAAGCGCGGAATGGGCCAAAATTCCAAACCACATAGAGGCAGCCAATTGAATGATTGGTGGTTGATCAACTTCCGACAATTCATCCTCCTGATCCTCTTCTTGTCCTTGCGTTAGTTGCGAGAAGATGGAGCTGTCCCACAACATATCTCCGTCAGTTAATTAGTTAATTAAAAAAGAGCAATTATACACACAGATTCGCAGACCGGGCCTAACTTGCTTCCAAGAGTTAAAAGTAACTTCGTTAAAAAATTTTCCATAATATGCAGTGAATACAGACAGGTAGCAAGTTGACCGTCCAAGAGAGTATTATCAAGTATTTAATTTATGAAAAATTCTTGAATAAATACTCCCTCAGTCTGTGAAGAAATAATTAAAGCACACACAAAGCTCAGCTCGGGAGCCGTGGCATTAAACCTGTAAGTGAAATATGAAAGATTTAATTAACTAATAGGATGTCTATTAAAAAGAAATAATGCAACTTTTAAATCCCTTCTCTTTTTCAGCATCAGAAAAAATTTTGTACACCGTGCGAAAACGTATTCGTCACATGTGACTAATTGGAACAGACGACAACGTCTCTTGCATAGTGATTGAAAATTATTTTTAAAAAATCATCGCCAAGGAGAATTCGTATAGAACCAGAAGGTGTGACATGAGTGAAGTGTCGCATGCGTGGGAATTGCGTGCAAGTGCATGAAGATTAGCCATAGACTGAGGATCGATAGATCGTTTAGTCTTGATCGACTTTTGGTACCTAGAGGAGGACATGTCCAATCCTCGCTCCAAACTCGGCGCCAGAATACGGATGTGCGGAACTGTCAGCGAGCTCTCCTTCCTGATACAGACAATACCACTCTCTTTCTACTACGTATTACTTTATCATTGACTCAAAAGAAAAAAAAGACAAAGGAGGCAACCACAAGATAAAAAAATTACTTTAGACATTTTAAAATAAGAGATTAATCCTCATACTGTTGAAATTATAATTTTTTCATTGAAATTTTATTAATCCATATTTCTTTCGGTGTTACGGGGATGGATGATCAATCCTTTTGTTAATTCACAGGTATCTTTGGCTGCAAGCATGCCTGGGTATAAGCAACCTACCTTTCTTCCTGATTACGCGATTGGCTAGGTCCTTCTGCAGCATCCGACTGGTCCTCCGTACTTCCGTTCGTGGTTGATCTGCCAGAGCGAGCACATTTACTACTAGCTGCCAAGGCCTATGGGATTTTGTGGGGCAAGCGCAACTACTTTCGTCTGTACAGCCACCGCCTAAGTGCGGTGCTATTATTATAATATATTATATTAATAATAGTCATTGTTATAGACAATTCTTTTTTTAGGAATTTTCATCCCTCGCAGGGATTTTTACCTTGGGTCGCTTTCCGAATCATCCTGTACGGTTCGAGACTAGATACATATGTGACATGTGGGCAAGACATCTATATGCCTTTACGCGACAAGCCAAGACTGCTAAATGCAGGCTACTATATATATATAATTTTTCACCTTTACGATACATCGAAAGTTACCTTTTGCAAAAATCATAAGTTTGTGTAGGTATTTAAGTTTGTATCTATCTAAGCGAAATAATTCTAGGGTCCATTAGAATGATGAACATATCTGTTAGATTTTCTAAAACGATTCTTACCTTTGCTTCACTAGTGGAATCGGTTGCCATATTTGACTTATGCCAAGTCGCGTACCCATGCGGAAGTCTGGTTTTCCCTACAATATATTATTTATAATTAGTATAATTATAAATAAAATAACTCGTAAGATTAAATATGTTAGGTTTGGTACCACTAACTTTTAAGATTTTCTTCTCTTTTGCCAGTACTTTGCGGATGTATCTGTAGTCCCTTGAATACTGATTAAGATATCTCGTCATGGAGACCATTGAGCTGTTCAAAAAGGCCCAAGCAAATTTGAAATAAGTCAAAAGCGAAATCTTCTTTTTATCTTCCGGCTTGTCCTCCTCGCCTTCGTCTTCCGATGGTTCCGGAGTTCTCGCGACGTCTTCCGGTTTTCTTTCTCTGTCAACCTCCTCCACATCCGCCGAAGCCAAACTGGTCGGCTCCCTTACCTAACATTTATCAATTATTTATATATGAATAAAGAATTTAATTATTAGAAAAAATAGCGTGCCGCGTACATCACACCAATGTTATTTACACTTTTAACAATATGATTACAGTTAAACGGCTACGTGAAGCGAACAATTACTGCTAGCTTGGCTGAAAATTATAAAAAGCAAATTATTATCGAGAAGGATATAGAGGCTATGTGTACCAATTAAGGGAAGTCAAAGTCTCAGAGAGACTTCCGGCTAAGAGAAAGAGAGATTAAAGAGATTGTCATCTTAGTGAAGGAAAATATGGTGACAGGAAAATAGAGGTACCTCCATTGCCATGACAAGCCAACAAAAATATAAATTTCGAAAAAAAAACAATTACAAAAAATACATTTTGAAAGAATAAAGAAAGAAACAAGCATTCTAAATGAGCAGCAGGTAATGTCGACTCGTTTACAATAAGTTAAAATCATTCGATCTAAATAATTTTCTGAATAATCATCGAATGATCTTTACTCAATTGTGCATAAAATATTAAAAATAAAAATAATGATAGACACCAATAATAATAAAGAAAAGCACAGAGTACACAGAATAAATATACAAATAAAATAATGCCTAAGACAATGAAGTATTAAAAATGAGAAAGGCAATGGAGGACTGGAGTGCTGTAGTAATGGGCATGCAGGCTTAAGGAGTCTCACATCGGTGGCCGCGGCAGTGTCGGTCTCGGATCGTGCGCTCAGATAAGACATTGATGATTTCTTGCGAGTCATCGGGACGCTCCGACGTCGTAGGCGCAGGGCGTCCTTTTCGGTACCTCCGTATAGGGCGACGTGCGTCGCTATCTCTATGTCTGTCTTAATCAGCGTGGTCATCAGCTGCAACCACCACTCACTCGTATCACACACATTGTATATTGTACATGACGTTGTGACGGATTGCGCAAACGTTGGTCCTAACATTTTAGTTATAAGGGAAAACAAGAATCTTTGGGGGGGGGGGGGGGGCAAAAGTGGAAGTTAAATGAAACATAAAAGGAAAGAGGTAAAAGCAAAACAAAAAACCAGAAAAGAGAAACAATTTCACAGTTGTTCATTCGTTGAAAAAGATATATTACATATATATATATATATATATATATATATATAGAGCTGAGTAAAATTGTTGTATGTAACAATTGGAAGTATTGCAGCACAACTGTTTTAATTGATATTGTCATAAGAGACTGTACTACAGGGCGTTTATTAGAACGAACATATTCATATGTCAAGTAAATCTGAAAGCGACTAGGAAAAATTTTTGATTAAGAGATATTCATTGATATTCTGGAATATGTTCGAATAGTTTTGTGAGATTCTGTCAAATTTGAATGAGACTCATGAAATTAGAATTCATCGATATTTATATTGAATTTAAATCGACTATTTCAATGTATTTTGTCGGTTTAGTTTTGTTTCTTGAAAATTATTCCTTACGAAGGACTCACCTCGGAAATTGTCATTCTGCGACCATGTGTTTCCGGTTGCTGACGACCTTCCAATTCTTCCTTTTCTTCCTCCGTGTCGGGAAGCAACTCGGTGACATCGTCATCGTCCAGGTCATCGAACATATAGTAGTCGCCAGATCTTATGGCTACAGAGAGAAAAAGAAAACAGGGTCATTGAGATATTGGTAAAATATATAATTTGACAAAAGCCATGCAAATATCACACAATTTATATACAAAGTTATAAACAGTAAGTGAGCTGCTCATTTACAAGGAAAAATTATTAATATCGTACAATTTAAAATCCAACAATTGACTTGAAATTGTTATTACAAGTATTAGATATACAGTTATATACAATCTCGCATTTGCTGTAAAGATGATACTGTGTTTAATGACGTTAGTCGTACGAGCGAGCAAGAATACGTGAAAAAAAAAACAAAATATTTCAATTACCCTCTCTGTTGGTTTTTGGTGGACGATGTCTGTACAATGGTCGTGATCCGGGAAAGAGCGTATCTACCGAAAAAAAAGGTAAAAAATACAAAGACGATGAATAATTAACAGAAAATATCTAGAACCAAAAATAGGAAAAAAATAATGAATCAAGGGAAGACGCAGGGATGTAATGTACATAAATATATTACAAGAGGGTACGAATCAATAATTTCTTGCATCATCCCCATTGGTGAATTCTGAAATATCAAAATGACGTTCGACACACATATATGCCAGATAATAATGCAAAAGGATAGGAATATCTAGTGTTGATTATGTCATCTATATGTGCTGCGTGGAAGCATATGTACAGGACACTGGAGCAGGCATTGTTCTAGGATCTTATGGGGGTTACATGTGTGATGAGAATGCGGGGATCGTGACGTCGTCGAGATGATTGATTGTCGTGGAGTCTGTAATCCATTCATCCAAGGTGGTCCAATGAAGCTGGATTGACGTCGGTGCCCCGGGGACGTTTGAACAGGCTGATCCGGGAGTGGCTGATCGTAGGGTGGTGGAGAGAAAACCGGAAAGCTCTCGTCAGGCGAGGGTCCTCTGGGATTGAGTTCGCTGCTAGGAGGGGAGCCGAAGGAAATTCGGGTTGGCTCGAGATAACCCTCGAGACTGACCGTCATAATCGCAGAATTTGGGGTAGGAGCCTGTAATAGGGATGCTGCCCGAGGAGTTAGCGGCGGTGGCTCGTCCTCGTCATCATCTATGGGCGTTTGATATCCCTGAGGCGGGGTGTGACCCGATGACACGCATGAACTGACACTCGATGACCTTGCCAGCGGTGCCTCCCCTTCTTTTGCGTGCGTACATCAAAAATAAGGGATCATTAAAACATCCCCTATGCGTACGAGGACTTGGACTGTTCATCCTTCTCTTCAAAGAACGCCTGGGTCTCTTTGGGGTTGATTTTCAAAAGTTGGTAATAGCTGGGTCCTTACCTATCTTGTGGGTCTCTGGCTCTCTGTAACTTGGACCGAGAATCTTCTGTTGATTTGCTTTGATCTTGTCCATCTTGAATTTTAATTTTTGCAAAACGTTCCTCTCGACGCTCTCTTGAAATTCTATTCGCTTCTGGTGCAATTCCTCCAGGAGCTCCGCACCGCGTGAGGCCAAAATACTCATCGCCTTGGTTTCGTCCACTATGTGGAAGAAGTAGTAGCTTTTGAAGAGACGCTTTTGTATTAGTAGAAAGCCAAAGCATAATCCATCCCAAACCATTCCGATGTCTTCGCGCGGTACTTCGCATTGGGTACTATCAATACCAAGTTCAATGGCAGAACTTTTGAATTTTTTTAGGCAAGCTATGCCTAACAATTGAATAAGCCAACATGTTGAGGATTCCAACTGTATAGAAAAATTATATAATTATTTTTTTATAATTAGTTTTATATAATATTTGGATGAAAAATTATTTCACCTGCTTGATAAGAACACAGCCGACACCTTGAAGCAGTGCCTTTGAGAATATTACAACGATATTGTATCCAATCAATATGTTCCACCATTTTAATATGGTTCTTATTGGTCGGAGATAAAAATCACTACCTTGCCATAAAAATACAAAGGCACCGATTAAATAACCCAGTGAGAATAAATTAGTTCTTTTGGTACCAGCAAGGAACATTATGGATAACGTGATCCACATTAGACTCATCATGCATCCACGTTTCAAAATGTCCAACCAGGAATGAATGTGAGACACAAAATCTTTCACGGGATTAACAAAGTTTGGTTTATCCATATCCAAAAATACTGAATAATTGTGACCAGCGATGAATTCCTTTCCTGAGCTTTCACTGCGTCTTTCAATGCCGAACACAAGACTCTGTCTCACTATCATTAGCAGCAAGATAAAATCGCCTGTAAGGAAAAAAAATTGATTAAGTCAACGTCGTTGATGAAAATTAGTTTTTGAAGAATCCGATATACTTACACATAAGTTTTTTTGGATTTGGCGGAAAATCTGGATCTGGAAAATACATCCATTCCTGGAGTCTTCTAAGCATTTCAGAATCACTCCATGGATATTCTGCAATGAAAAATCATTAACAACTATAATGTTACTTAAGATTATCAACAGAGCATCCCGGTCCGTTGACTTACCGATGCAGAACCAGGTCGGCGGTGCCACCACAAGAATATACTGTGCCGGCAATAGGAATATTGTGAAAATTTTGAAAAATGGCCAAACCTTTGACGCCGTTCTTCTCTTCAGCGAGAACAAAATTATTAACCAGATTCCATAAAGTACTGAATAAAAATCTAATCTGGTACCGATCAGTGCTACTATTCCAATCAAACAAAATTCTAAACCAAATTTATAGAATCCGTAATTAAACAAAAATTTCAGACATTCCGGTAAACCCCTATCTGCTTCTGCTCTTGTTATATGGGGGAACATGACTTGGGGCGTTTGCAACGGTAGACCCCTTTCTTGCCTGAAGAACCATTGTCGCACATTGATAATGGCTCTTAATGTCGTTACTGTTACTATGCCAATATATCCCTTTAAAAGATCAGGCAATTTTCCATGTTCAGCCTTTTTCATACCAATCCATTCCGCCACATTGTATACAGTGTTGTTACTTGCATATTGACTTTGACCGTCATCAGTGCGCTAGAAAATTAAAAAAAATTATGTTCACAAATTAGACAATTTTCTTTAGAATTTTTTTTGTATAATATTACTTACCGAGCAATTAATGTTCCAATTATTATGATCGATATATTCGATTTGATAAAGCATTTTGATCACCATTAGCGATGCTATAACAGCAGCCATTGCGTTGATCGCCATTATTTGTACATTTCTCTTAAAGTTAATCATGATCACGACAGTAAGGATGAAGAAGAAATTGATTGCGCAGACCTACAAAAAAATGTATCAAAAAACGATATCAGATTTTTCATTTATCTTACTTGAGGATGCTATGGACTTACGTCATTTATACAGAGTAACACTAGAGATACGAAGATAATCTTTTGCATGTGAATCTCGAGAAACAGCCAGATGTAATTGTAAAAATTTATAAAATGCTTCAAAATACGTTGAAAGAGAGCTTTTCTCTCTAGTTTTGACATTTCTGAAAAACACGAGATGTCAAGCAAATTTTTTAAAAATAAATTTTGATTTATGTCACTCACGTTTTAATTGCTTCAAGGTGTATATGGTAGATTCGGGTTCTGGTTCATTAAGTGCTACATCTGTAGGCGAAGCGATTGGGATCGTACTTGGCGAGTGGCCAAGGCTTTCATTCCTGGAAAGACTTGCAGTTCTAAGAATAAAATTGAAAAAATTACAACTCGTAAATGTAGTATACACAAGTTTTCATTAGGTTTATGTGAATTACCCCAATTTTTCAATGTTGGTAACCTCGAGGAAATCTTCATGAAAGTAATGTATCTGCAGGACGGTTATGATAACGAAGAAAGTTGGTGTCAATAATCGGACAAACAGATCTTTTGTCTCATAAGTTTCTAATCCAATATCCATTTGACTGAAAAAAAGACATAGAAAAAAATAATGATTGAAATCCAGCATAAAGACGTAATTATAATAGTATGAAATTCTTACAGATCTCTGTCGATATAAATATATTCCCAGTAAGATGGGAAATTATGAAATTGATAAGTATAAACAAGAATTAGCATAATCACTGAGTAACCAATGACAGTTATCCAAAAACCATATATCATTTTTCTCCAGGCGGTCCAAGATATCTAGAAGCAAACCCAGTTATTCCCGTGAATGTCAAATTGGTATAAATTACCACAAAAAAATATCTGCATTACCTGGAAGATGATTACAAAAAATAAGAAGAGAGACATATAAATGATTCTGAAGACAGTCATGCGTTCTCCAGTGATACCACTAGTGAACAACATAATGGCGACAACGACAATCCAAAATTTAGTAAGGAATTTTTTGACAACTGTTCCGACACTTTTCATGAACTGACTCTTAATTTCCGGTATATCTTGATTCATGGCTGTGGTGGCAGTAGAAACGGAAACGTGCAACGGCGCAACCATATCGCGCAAGGCGGAAGAGCGTCGTTGCTGCTTACGTTCAGCCATGTATTGTCTCATTGTGACCCAAAACATGGTCATGAATAAACACTGTAAAATAAAATAAAAAATACAGGATCAAAAAATCAATATTAGCAATGTCCATAAAATTTGGAATTTTAAATACAAACCTTGACAATAAGATGCCAACGACTCAATTGTTCTGTTTTGGCAAATCCAATTTCCGACATTTTCACGCCGTGAATGACGGTTGGCATTTCTTCTTCAGTAAGATCCATTACGTACACGTATTGTCCCAAAAGCAGAAGAGTGGCATAAAGGACAATAAACGGCGAACACTTCATCATGGAAGCCCTTTTGTTTGGTACCATCCAGAGGATCAAAGCCCAGAGCAAGAGGGCAAAGGTCGTCCAGCTGTGATACATGATACTCCAAGTCTACAAGATCAAGAACAGCTTATTATAAATCTCAATCGAATAATATAGAAACAGAATTTTATTTAATGTTTCTTAATACCATCATAATAATATTAGTAGCGAGATATGATGAACTAACGACCAGCTGGAAAATCGAGTAAACAGCCATGATGACGTGTTCGATGATTCCTGGTTTATCTTCTGGGACACCTGATAGTAAAATTCTTTCATCAGTAACATATCCTTTGTCTTAATATGTTTTTTTTTCTATTTTTAATCTTTACCCTCGCTAAGCGATTGCATTTGAATGCTGTCATCGTGATGACCATCTTGCACTATGACACTGCCGGTAGAATCCTGAAGTAATCCAGTACGACCAGATCCAAAGTGTATGAGCTGTAATATAATAAATGATAATGTTTATATACATAAATTAATAACTTCATAAATTTAATTTACCATTGACCAGTGTTCTTTTAAATCCATCAAAGTACCAGGATCTACAATACGAGTTTGTCATGATACTAAAATTTTGTGATTCATGCAAAATATCCGTGTTGCCACCACCGTTAATCCAAAAGTTTGTGAGAAAGAAAATTCAAGCGTTTTTTCTTTCGAAATTAGAAATACGAATGTTTTAGACGATTATCAAAGCTATGTACAAAAGCTCAAACTCGTTCACGCATATATAAAATACAAGAGTTCATGTGTGAATAGAGTACGTACGGGTGTTCGCTCGTTGGCCAGCGTCGGCGTCGAGACGGGCGTCTTCTAAAACAATGCAAACTAAACATAGCAGCATCCAAAAATAATATCCACAGTGCAGGGATGCAAACGCTGCAAGTAAAAATGCATAAGCCTATAAACTAACACAGAATCGTCAAAAACGGACGACGCAGGCAAAAAACGAAGTGGCGTGTTGGTTTCTACACGTTTAACAAGAAATCGGCGCCTAAAAAAGGTCGATATAAATCTAAGTAACTGAACAGTGCGTTTCAAAAGATATCATGCAAGACTCGTGTTCCTCTTACGCGAACCTTTCGCCTGGCCGACTGCCATTTTTGTGAGGGTGTCCTACGCCTGATGGAAACGTGCCTTGACAAGGGTGTGTCCAGGTTCTCCAATTTCCCACTGAAGTTCGTCACTTTTTTCGCCTGTAACGCTCAGTTAGTAAAAGCAACGCGCGACCGAGTGCTCAGTGCCTCGAAAGCGCTCAAGGGTTGTTACAAGTATGAGTTCAGCGATCAAGGTTTGACAATTAGCCTTTACCAGTTAGAGGTCAATGAATTAAATATTTGCTTCAGCATCCACACGTGGTTAGTTACAATCGCGATGAAGTAGCAGAGTCAGTAACCGTTAGTACGCGGGACAGATGTACCGATGTTAAGCCTTAACGCAAAATGTGCTTACCGGTTTTCTAGCAAGGTACTGGGCCTGCAGAGCAAGAACGAAGTACAGCCAGAAGAGCCTCAGAGAATATCCGTACGTGGTCCAGTGGGTGTCATCGATGTAATCAACGTATCTTGGCGCGGTGCAATTAGACTGATAGATTGCGGTAAGTGCAAAGTATCGGGACCAGGTACTATTAAGGGGTATTAATTCCTGGGGCCATTGATTCTGATAGGTCAGTATCACGAGAAGATGAACGATGACCAGGACCATTAAGATCCTACAGAGAATTCCGAACCCCTTGCGCAACTCTCGATGACAGGCCCACCACGTGGACGCGCAGATGAATACCAGGAAGTAGATGGACCCTTCGACGGAGGGCTTTAAAGTCGCGGCGCAGCACAGCGACGCTAAAACGACGTAAGTGCCAATTCCGCCGAGGAAATTGATGATCTTGCTCGAACGGTCATCAGCCTTCTTCGTGGAGCGTCGCGTCGATGAACTTTCATCATCGTCGCCGATGAGCTGTCTTGTCAAGCGACGACAGAGACAGTAAATCGTCAGCACGGCAGGTAGTGCGATGATCTCTGATGACAGCCAGAAAAATACCTCCCACGCTGATGCACCGTCCAGTCTCACGAGTCCTATGTGTCTGAAGAGCTTTTCCAAAAATTCACCTGAGGAGGTCAAAGTTTTATTTTTAATGGATACACTTTTTTTTGTATGATCTTAATGATACTTACAGTTCTCAAGAATGTGGCCGTAGGGTGGCAGTGCCAGTAGTACTATGTGAAAGGTCAACTGAGTGATGCTGGCCAGGAAGCACAGACAGATACAGGCCTTCAAGTAGTGCCCAGTGTGTCCGTTCATCGTTTTGTGTGTTGGTATTGGTACTGCTGGTGAGTACAGGGCCAATGCCAAGTACACCAGTGACAGACCGGATGGTCTCCATATTGTGCCTGTTTCAAAGAATTATTTTTACACTTTTATTAATATTGACCTCGTCATTGATCTATTGACGTGATCAGTCATGTGGTATTTTTACGTGTACCGTCTGATGGCACGACTGGACCTAATTGCTTTCAGCTTCTTCCTCCCGAGAAGGTACAAGAATAGCATAGGGAGTGAGTTTAAAGAAAAAGATGGTGTCGACAGTATGTTACAATTTTAGGGCTCAGTGTTTGGTAACCAAGAAGAAATCTCTGAAATATCAGATCTGAGATTGACTTTGTAGCTGGTAACATTTTATAATAATTTATAGACCTTGTACCGCGTATCTTTTTCGAGCATTCGCAAAATCCATAATAAATATTTTGGTAAGAGAACAAAAAAAATCCAATAAAGGCCCAACATGTTTTTTGAAAAAAAAAAAAGGTATTTTTGAATTTCTGGGACTAACGGAATAAACAAACTAATATACTACAACGTGGGTGTGGGAGGGTGAGGGTATCGTAAAAATAGTCAGGAGACTGGTAAATCGTAAAAATACAATGTGGGTCGCGATAATGAGTCCCTAAAATTGTCTTCCGAAATTCGATCGAAAATTAGACAGAGATTTTAAAAAAAATTTGTTAACCGTTACAAATTTTCATAAAAATTCCTGACCGTCCTATGTCACTGTTGTAGCATCGATGCAAGGCGCGTACATTGCATGCGCGTACATAATTGATGCTAAGCACGAACTCGTTTAGAATCGCAATGTTAATTACTTCGTAACGTCTCGACGGCAAAATTAAAAGGGATACGAGGCATCGCGTTATCACTAGGAAATCCGCTCTTAAGAGATTGGTCGGTGACATGACCCAGAGACCCAAAAAAAAAAGTTATTACGAGAGTACGTGATTCCCAAAAATAGTCCATGTAAAATAAAATATATCTATCGTTACTTCAATGTACACCCGTTAGAAATTTTAAGCTGGCCCAACAATTTCGAGCAGGAACTTCACGCTTGAGGAAGTATGTACAGCCGGTTTAGTCCGAATGTGAGACACCCATAGATTAAGTATCTATATACCTATATATCTATATATATGTACACGTGGGTAACATTCTCCAGGTCGTTCACATATCCAATCGCGTTCCAACGTTCAGGAACGTGGGTTGTTCTTCAAAAGGATAATTTTTTACCCATATCAAATTATTAGGATGAACAACACGTATGGATGATAGCGGTAGCATTGTTTAGTCTGATTAGAAGTTAATGAAAACATCGATAAAATTTCACATCGCGAAAGTTCTTTATAAAATTTGAAAAGGAAACAATAAAAATCTGTGATATCTCGCATGTAATAAAGTCAGTTTACGCGACCCACATTAATAAGCGTCGGCGGCTAAAGGTCAGGGGAAGCGGAGTCAATCTGAAAGCACGAAGTGGAAGTTGAAAGAGAAGTGCCGAAAAGGAAAAGGTCAAACGCCTAGGCTCGTATGAAATTGTTTGGTTTATAGATATGGATATGTGGGGTTTATAGATACGCTATACTTATGTAGCTTCAATGTACAGCGAGAATAACACTGGATACAATTTTTATAGACGCGAAATGCAATACAGAGTCGACCGACGTCTGTAGCTCGACTTGTCTAATATTAGAAGTCGCTTCGTGCGATATCAGCCACGTTTTGTCGCGGCTAGACGAAAACTTTTGAGGAATCCATCCAAGTACCGTGAGTGAATTTTATTTTAGTTTCGAATAAAACTCCAATTTTTTTCTCTCTAGTTATGTTCTATTTATGATTTGACACTCAATCGTGTTTAAACGTTCAATGTGCCTACCAGCTGTTAATACGATTATGCAAATTCTATTATTTTATTCGTGCATTGAATTATAATCTCCGTATGAAAAATTCAATAGGCGTTGTAATTCAGTGTGCGATTAAGATAACTATTTTTAATTCCATGACGTCACTCAATTCTATCTGATCCAACTGCAGTCGTTCCGCCACATTATTTCTCGTGAGAGAGAAAGAGAGAAAAAAGTTAAAGGATGCTCATTAGATTTTTTTTAGGTAAAAAAAAACATGGACTCACAGCCGACTAAGGTCACTGGAAGAATGACCCTGAGGAGGGCGACGTTCAGCCAGTACTGCCCCATAATTTGGGTCTGCTGGACCAAGACTCCTGAAAGCAGAAAGGAATCATTGTTAAAGTGGTCCCCTCGTCCTTGATTTTGCTTTGCACGTGCAGTAAAAAAGTACCGCAGCTGCATCGTGAGAACAAATCGATGTGAAGACGGCATTGCACCCAAATAACTTTAACCTGGATTCACAGCACGTTTAGAGCTGCTGCAAAATGCACGTGGACGAGAAGGAACAAGGTGACATTTCAAAGCAGAAGAAAATTCGTTAGATATTTCGTTACTCGAGAAATGGGTATGTCCGATTGCGATACGAAAAATTCCATTCTAATCCCCGAGTCTGTACGACCTGTAAAATTTTAAAAGAATTTTATCGATGACACACTTAAAAAAAAGAGTGAGCTCTAATGACTTCCTGCGTGCATCATTTAGAAGTGACGTAATACTCCGAACAAGTTAATTCTACATATATGTATGCGATCCGTAAAAACTGGTTTTCTCGAAATTTTAAATACGCCGGATTGACTAATCCTTCTGGCGCACTTGCATTAATTAATCGTAGAGATAAAGGACTTTCCTGAAGGTTCACGCATAGGTGCAATTACCCTTCCGGGAAGCTACATTTACAATTAGCGATAGGTTCTTAATGACTTTACAAGAATCGCCCATGTTTTTCAATAACAGTTGCGTGGTTCATCATTTATAAAGATCCGATAATGCAAACTATTTATCATCACGTTAAATCCGCTCACTCCGGAAGGTCGTTACGCTTTGCGTTTACGCGTTACGTACACGCGAGCATGTCGTATTTTAATTACGCAAGTGTCCTTTCTCATGAATTGAAATTTGGATATACGAGCAATGTATATCGAGGTATTCAGATCCCGTCAAATAAACATTACGGACTCGTATATCTGTTTTTTCTTTTTTGATAAATAAAAATTACAATTTCTTACAAATCTTCCCGAGTTCTTGCATCAAAAGGGTGCGGTAGTTTTAACGTGCATGCTCGTAGTGACGTGCTGCTTGATGTGAATGAAGGACGTAGTTTCATGGGGATGGGATTGTATAGGATGGGCCGCACTACTGCGGCACAGCCTGAGACGAAAGTAGGCCGCATCGATTGTCCGAATTTGACGTTAGCGCAGGTGCGTGCGTAAACAGAGACTTTCGGAACACAAGGAATACAATATCAGATTGTATAACATATAGGTCATCATTTAACAGCATTTTATTATCAATAGGAAAAAGATAGAGGCTGCCGTGCGATGATAGCGGGAAATTTCTTTATTAATCATAGATTACTTTCTTCTTCTTTCTTTCACTTTCACTCTTTCCTAAAAGTTTCTATCCTAATATCAAGTTATTGGAGGTCAGTCATTTTCATTTCTGACAGATCGATAATTCCTACGAGAAATAACCCCCTTGAACCAAAATAGAATAGACTATCGTACAATACTACTGTTCCTGTGTATTTAGTGACTCAGCCAAATATATTGGAATTGATAAGCTTTCGCTTTGATTCTCAGAATATACTGTTATCAGGGTTAGATGAGATGATTGATATCATGCGGTCATCGTTGCAAATCAATTTATCATACGGTTTGAAATATCTTTCTATGCGATTAAACTAAAATGCTGATTCTTTCATTTTTATAAGAAATTCGTTCGTGTTGCTTCGACAGTGAAAGGGTAATAAATAATAATAAATCTCGCACCGTTAAATAATAAAAAATAACATCGTTTATGGAAATTATTAGAATTTATTTTTTATAATTGATAACATTAAGAGATTATTATCGAATTTTGTTATTTCACATATTATTTATTCCTGTTAACGGCGTGATTACACGCGGTGTCAAGCACGTGGTTTTTTTTTCGTGTATTACATATTATCCATGAAAGTGCGTGTGACACGCAACCTTACGGTGTTAATTAAGAGAATGCAGAGTGATCTGTGGGTCATGGTGGTATCAGCCTTGGGAAGAAAAAATATATGGGCACAATTGGGTTTTCAAAATGTATTAAAAAATATGCGACAATTGCCGGAAATCTAATAGTTTTATGGTCGCTATGGTATACTGCATTTTATTAATTTTGAAAATTAACTTTATTGTCCAATTTATTATGCTGGAACGTTTTGCTCTCGTCATTCGCGACAATTTAGCGTCGAGCACGAATGTACTGAGAATTTGTTCTCGACAGGTGAGTACACACTCGCTCGCCATTTCATTCTAATGAATTACATATATAAACACGTAGCACCTACCCACGTGTCAATTTTTCTTGTATTTCCTGTCTTTGTGTCGTTTCCTTGACATTCCTTGCGTTGAGAAGTTCAATTTACAAGAAGTAAACTTTCAAGTAATGACTCACGTTGGACGGCTTATAGTCAGACACTGTCGCTCAGACATCTTTCAGACGATACGATTTTTCGCAGTGTGCCTAGACCAGCATGGCGCCGTATTTAGAAATAACCACAGGTGTTGTGGCTGCCGTTGTCGCTAAAGCACCCATTCCAATCCTGTACGGCTCAACGCCGTCGACAGCTTGAAATGTACACAGCGCTAAACGGACATATTCAGAAATGCCGATTCTTCGCCGTCCATCAAGTAGAACCGCTACCACATTTTTTGACAGTTTAGTACAGCGAATGCACAAAAACAGAGAGAAAGGTAACTGAATCGACCAGAGGATGGCATGAAGCCGTACTATAGGATTTCGCGTTCACACCGGTTGCTAGACGGTGAATCCTTTGGTATGTACGGCACCATGCCGCACACGTCGCACGGCGAAAAGTCGTATCGTCTGAAAGAGGCGTTATGGCCGAAGTATTCCGATACCTGGAGTTCTTATCATTTGGGGAAAAAAAGAGATATGAAAATATGCAACCGGCATAACACAAATACTAAAATCAATCCATCGGATTAATTCTATTAATAAAGTTCCATGGATCAACAGTTATCTTTCTGTAGCCGAATTATTCGTCATTATCTCAGGACGTATATAAATCTTGAAAATATCACCCTTATACTATAGTACTTTATGGTTTCTATGGCGAAGAACATAAATCGTATTCTCCCATAAAATATATTACGGGGTCGTACAATTTATCCTTATTATTGATGACGTACCGGAGTATCTGTGAGAAAGTGAATCAGTGTTGTTCCTAGGGTGAAAAAATATTTCTGATGCTTCATTTTGGAGCACCCTGTATATATGGGTTAATTGACGTGTATTCAGAACGAAGAAATGTATACCGAATGGCAATCCAGGAAAATAAAAGGGAAAGGAAGTTGTCAACTCAGTAGGTGCTTGTAATAGGATAGCCGGTATCGAGCTGCTAATTTTTATTGCCAGCTTATTGAATAAATGATTCACCTGGATTCCTCGGTGAAAATCTTCAGTTCATCCCGAGGGATCACTTTCACTGTACACGGGAATCAAAAGATTCACATTCACAATGGACTCGTATTTTTGACAGCTTCGTGCACTTTTGTACTCTGTGTTTACTAATACACGATTATCACTGATAATCGTCATTCACACTGTCACTGGCTTTAACACTTTAAATATATCGAACGGACCAAATGATTGTTTAAATTAGTGAAGATTTTGCGCGTGGGATGAAAATCCGTTGAAGCCACGCAATGCGAGAAATGCGATATAGTAATATAGTTAGGCATATATATACACATTATTACAGTCAATACCAGCGCGGACCGACGTCCACGAGCTACTGATGCATCGACAGACGCCTACCGTCGCGATGCCTGATCTCTTTCGAGCGCCCTCTTTAAACTGACGATTCCTAGATGGCGCTCAAAGACGGTGAATAATCTGACTTACCGACAGTGGTAGTTATCACAATGTCGGTAATCGGTCTTTTTTACTGTTTTACGATAAAAATAAATATAATCAAATATAATGTAATGATACTTGGCAATGATACTAATATGATACATTTTTTACTTCGTTTATCTAAATTGTTTAGGATAATAAAAATATCAAATTCAATAACAAAGCTTAATTTATTAATCTCTCGATTAATCTCTGTGCACGACACACTTCTTTCGAAAAACCATATCGAATGGTTAACCATAATTTAACAAGATGACTCCTCGATGATGATTCTCAAACGTCAAGCTGCTTCATCATCCAATGAAAGAATGCGAGTATCGAGAAACTGAATCCCAAAGGTACAGCCGTAGCCCTGATCCATCCCCAAGCACTGAAAATTGAAAGAACAAAAAAGTCAAAGATGGCCAAATCATCAAATTTGACTACGAGTCAAACTACAAAAAAAAAGTAATTCGGAACGACAAGAACAAAAAAAAAAGCAATTCTATGCATATCAAATGATTTTATTGCATTAAACAATAATATATATTGATTAAAGATAATACTTCGGGAGGACTAACTACACGGTATAATCTCCAAAAGAGTATAATATAAATGATTATCATCGTGAAAACAATCGAATGAATGAAAAGCGAAAGTGAATTGATATAATTTGAAAATATCAGCGAGCTACGTCAGTCTTTTCGTTCGTACAGCCACGCAAGTCGCGCCAATCGAATTTACACATTACCCTACTACTACAGTCAGCATCATCATTCGACCGTAGAAATTAAGCAGAACGATGATCTGGATAATGAATCAATAAGCGACGCGTGACTGTATGAAATAAAACTTAGTAATTTACTACGAGAGCTTTTCTATGCTACTAAAGAGTATTTGGTATCAAGTGGAACACACCGGATCCTATACTATATAGTTATAGCTTTAATGATAACTAGCGTGCACTTGTACCAGATCAATCAGTGACTCTCTTGCGTTCTGACGTAATAACTGCTATGGTCATTGAATGATCATTCAGTCAGCATAGGTTGAGAGTCACTTGCGTGCACCTAATCATCTACTAGAACGAAAACTGATTTTATGAGGGGGATGAGATATGTAGGACAAGTAGAGTATAGATACGCTACGCATACACACTTACTGTACAGTCCTTGACTTTGATTTGTATGACTTGTGCGTGTCCCTTGTACGGATATAGCAAATTTTTTACTTAAATGCAATACGTTTATTTGTCAAAGGACTGTACTTAGGTTCGCTTTGGTGCTAGAAGAATTTTCAAAGGAATAAAATTGTTTCCAAAAATAACTATGTCTACTATGTACAAGCGAATGGTCATTTCTTTCTTAACGAGATTTCGATATATGGCTAAATTTTTCAATTTTCTTTTGTACGGTAACGCCTTCGTTCTTTACTCGTATGGATCGTCGGAAATGAAAAATGGCGCCGTCACGGGGATTGTTCCACTTTCGAGAATTACAACGGGACTGATGGGTTTGTCTTCCGTGTCCGTTGTCGTTTGTTCAATCTTGAAGACCACGTCCATGCCTTCGACGACCTGAAGAACGAAAAAAAAATGAATGAGAAGAAATTTTTTTATGTTGCCCAATTTCTATTTTTTTTTTTTTTTTTTTTAATAGTACCTTGCCGAAGATTGTATGGTGTCCGTCTAACCATGGCGTCGCGATGGTCGTGATAAAGAATTGACAGCCGTTTGTATTCTTTCCAGCATTGGCCATGCTGACGAAACCTGGTCCCGTATGTTTAACGTCGAAATTTTCGTCATTAAAATATTTTCCATAAATACTGATGGAACCACTACCATCACCCTTCTCAACGTCACCACCTAAATTACATACGACAAAGAATAGTCATTAATAAAAAAATTACGATTCTAAAGAATTTCGTCATCAAACTCGTAAACGCACCTTGAATCATAAACTTCTTAATGACCCGATGAAATTTCGAACCGGAATAAGATCTTCCATTAATACCAGTTGTGGCTATAGTCACGAAGTTCTTGACGGTCTTAGGAGCAATCTTGCCAAATAAACCAATGATTATCCTGCCAGCCGGATAATCATCGATCATTATATCAAGATAAACTTGATCGGTCACCTCAAAGCTGGTAGCCTAAAAAAAAATGATCAAACCCATAAAAAAATATGTACGAATATATAAAAACGAATAGAGAAATTTGATGATTTTTAACTGATGACGTCATCGTTGCTCCATATATTTCGCAAGCTGTACATATTCATACGCGAGTAACGAGTTGATAGCCACAATGATTTCTTAAGACGTTCACCACTTTGTTCTGTTGCCGCGTGGGCGTCGAGTATGTGGAGAAGAATTGTGTAAAAGGAGAAGAACGAGATAAAGGGGAAAAAGTTTTATAGGAGGAAGAAGTAAAAAATTCACTATATGCATGTACATATACATATACATCATATGTGGAACATGTGATAACGAATGATATCGCGAAGCGCAGTTCATCGTTAATTTTCATTTTGTTTTACATGCGTGTGGGTGTATCTGGTTGAGAATGTATGATATATAGAGGACGGAAGTGTGTTACGTATTTCTATATACGCATGTGAGTAGCATGTGTGTTTCTGAGTAATACGTGACGGCAACACTGGAGCCGAAGCCTTACATCGCATATAAGCGAAAAACGCTAGGTTAGCTTGATATAATCATTTCTCAATGGGATTTATTCACCCTCTTTAGTATTTTAATGTGATTGTGGAAGAAAAACTAGAGAAAATAATTTTCAAAAAATTACATATATATATGTATGATATACATTTATTCTCTCAAGAATTCTTAGAGTTTGTAACAAATCGTGGGGTGTAACATACAAAGGTTCTTTTTTTAGTTGCCAGTCGATTTTTGAGTGGCTAAAAGATATTTTTTCAAAATCATCTTCAATGATAAATTATTCTATCGTAATAGAGGACTTGTAGTAGATTTGTGATTACATGCGTGCATATGTATATATATAACGTGTACTTTACCCCAATGGCCGAGGCTCCAATCCCAACGAGAGCAACGAGTAGAAGCAGCTTCATGATTGTTGACTGATGAGTGAATGATTCCTTCCTCTTCGTCACTGTTTGTTTTATCAATTAGCTGAGAGCGTCGCGTATCAATTCTGGACCGTTAACCAGTATTAAGTCGCCGCCCTGTGTAACGACGATGCCGATGACTTGGACGCTCGGAAGTCGACGCTCGAGTGCGGCCCCGGCCGCGTCGCCGTCGCGACGAGTGCGTCGCTCCTGCAACCGGAAAAGTACAGGGCGGTCGTGGCCGGTTTGTTGGGTCCCTTTATATATTTTTTCATTATCATCCACAATAAAACAGCCGTCATTTCCATTCTTCGTATTTATACAATTATCTCATGTGTGTCTTCCCGTATATGCATTAACCCACATATTACCCCGCATACGAATTATCCCAAATATGACATGACCTTAAATTTTGTTTCAATTTAAAAAATATATATATTTCCATACAGGATTTTCCTAAATTTGGCTTTTGTCCAGTTCACATATGATCTAGTATGCCGTACATGTAACCACATAGGTTTTCGAGGCCGCGAATTCACAAGGTGCGGACGAGTACATAGGAGAGATAGCTGGAGGAGTAAAGAAGTTGGGTTCGTCATGTCCCGTTAGTCGAGTTCGATCGCCTCGCTGAATATTATAAAAGGTGGAACCAGCTCCGATGTCGCTAGTCAGTACGGGACGATGAATCCCTCCAGGTCTTTATGGGGCCCCATAAGACATGGTCCATACGTTATCACTGTATTCCTCGTTTGTGCGTTGATTATTTTACCATCTGCATCAGCAGTACATCCACGCGTGAGAAGAGCTCAGGATCAGGATGATACTTTGGAAGTCCCTGTAGCGGAGGCAGTAGTGCCTACCGATTCCGTAGCCGTCAGGGCCGTCGAGATTCCTGAAGAAAGGGTGACGTACGAGGGGGCCCAAGTGTGGCGGGTTGTGGCTACCGGGGAACAGACGGAATTTGTCGAATATCTTCAAGAGACTGGAGGTAATGAATTTTTGGAAATTTAAAAACAAAAATTTCTTTTCTTTATCCGTATCGGTACCTCGTTATCTAGAGATTTCTATGTGGTCTGGTAATCATACGGCCCTGGACGTTCTTGTCCATCCTGACGCTATCCCACGGGTATCCCGTTTCCTGAGGGACAGAAGAGTCAAATTCGACGTGGTTATACCTGATTTGCAACAAGCTATAGACACGGAAAATCCCGTACCGTCGCCCGAAGAGATGGAAGAGCTGGCAGGTCGAAAAGGTTTGAAAAGTCAAATTTTTATTTATTTTAAAAAATTCTTCACTAATCTTGACTTGAGGCTTTATCGACTACTATTATTATTTTCTAATTATTAATACAGAATAAAGCTTCTACCACATCAGCCACTAATTTCACTTGTTCCACTGACATGATCCATTTTATAATCATTGAATGATTTTCACGTAATTGTATATCGTATCACGTATGTGACCAATGTAAATAAAACGGACCCAATTACGATGTGGGTATTATTCGAAAGTGATTGACGTACCTCGCAGAGCACGTTTCCGCTGCATGCGTTTTGTCATTGGCTAAATCATTAAATCGGCTAGGCAAATTAGAGAGGACGAGGTTGTCGTACTTCTCGTTGACGATTTCACCAAGTAACCCAGTTCTGGCATGATCGAGAATATAGTCATTAATTTGATTAACACGTAACATCTATTTCAAGGAGCGCGTCTAACAGCGTCTCATGAGTTTACGTTATATCAGTACGCAACTGCAACTGCAACTGCAGCGCAGCTTCACGTTTCTTCTTCTAGCGCGTTATGCTTGGTGGCAGGTAGTCGGCAGAGTCAGAGGCCTTAGATATCCAGTTCCTCGTCCTCTTCTTCGTTACCCTGTAGCTACTACTGGTCTAGCCGGTAGACGTGGTCCTTGGCATTTTCAGGGTGAGCTTCATCATGCGCGCATGATTACATAATGATTTGACGAATTCAGGAATCCTTCTTTACCCAAAATTTCAGCTAGATCCAAATAAATCTAAAAAAAAATTATCTGAACTCGGCAAACGTTCGTTCAGAGATCTCCGTATGTTTCTTCCCTTTTTTACTTCCTATTCAAAAATTCGTGATAACCTTATCAGGTCATCGGATGGAATGGAGCAGTTATCACAGACTGGAGGATATTCATGGTTATCTCGATTATTTGGCTCAAACCTTTCCCGATCTGTGCTCGGTAATGAGTATTGGAAATTCTGTGGAGGGACGACCGCTTAAGGTTTGCCAATCAGGATAATTAATCGATAATTGATAAATTGACCAAAAAATTGATTTTTTATATGTTCAATCGAAAGGTATTGAGAATCAGTAATGGGAAACCGGATGTACCTGCATTATGGATCGATGGCGGTATACATGCAAGGGAGTGGATAAGCCCAGCGAGTGTGACGTACATAATAAATCATTTGGTCGAAAATAGCGAGGAAATCGAAGCGGATTATTATATCTTACCAGTAGTGAATCCAGATGGGTAAATATAAAAATCCAAGTGGCTTAATTCCACATAATTGACCAAATTCATCCTCAGGTATGAATACACGTTCCGGGGGGACCGACTGTGGCGTAAAAACCGTAGCAGCCCGGAAAAGGGTGGCGTCTGCATAGGTGCAGACTTGAATAGAAATTTCGGTTATCGTTGGGGTGGTCAAGGTAGTAGCAAACAACCTTGTCGAGAGACGTTTGGCGGTTCTGGACCATTTTCCGAACCGGAAACGAAAGCGATAGAGAACTTCTTCCAGACCAGTGCAGCCAACTTCAAGGTACGATTTTCAAAGGATATAATGCTCCGAAAACTTTTTTTATTAATTTAAAAATAATTATCAATAATGATCGTAATTAAAATTTATCATATACTCTGATTCTTTGTATTCCAGGCATACCTGACCTTCCATAGCTATGGTCAGTATATCCTGTATCCCTGGGGATATGACCGCAAAGTTCCTCCTGATTACGCTGACCTGGAACGCGTGGGTCGTCAAGCCGCAGCTGCAATGAAAGCTGCAGGTGGAGCCGCAAGTGTTTACACCGTTGGTAACAGTGCTACCACCCTTTACGCAGCTTCAGGAGGTTCTGACGACTGGGCGAAGGCAATTCCCAAAATCAAATACACCTATACCATCGAACTACGTGATCGTGGCAGAAATGGTTTCGTCTTACCAGCTCATTACATCATACCAACTGCCAAAGAAGCTCTGGCAGCTGTTAAAGTCATTACGGAGGCCTGTAAAACTGCATAGCGCTGTCCCATCCTTTATATAAATCAGTTTAAAAACATTAAGTAAATAATGAATCATTTGTACTGCTTTGCCCATTAATTGGGAATCACTGGAAGACTTAAATAATTTTTTAGCATTCTTAAGCTCGATCTCCGCTTGGCCAGGAGCCTCGAAATATCCTATATATACGTATAATAATAAATATAATGATGATAATAATAAGCATAACAATAGTAATCAGGTAACGTGTGTATTTTATACTGTATTTTATTAAATAAAATATATCATGAATATATCACACGCACAATGATTATCTATATCACGTACGTAATTAGCCTACGTACAATATACCATGTGGATGTAACGGTAGAAATTTATAAAGGCTGTATTCGCAAGGAGAATCTTCCTGCGATGTTAAAGTCAGATCGAGTCCCTGGCAAAACTTGGTTAATTCGCATTTCTGCCAGAACCGGTTTTACCGTCTACCTCCTGACGCGACGTATAGGAACGCCTGAGACGAATTCAGAGTGAACAGGAAGGAGTCATCGCGAGGTCAATGAACTTGAGGAGATAAGGTCATTTACAATGATACAATACTTTGGATTAAAGATAATCATTCAATTTCCGGTTAATATCCTATTTATTTATTTTTTTCATTTTAAAATCCCCGGTCAATGATTCAACATGATTCGATGAATCCAGGTTACGTATGCTGACACCCTGGTGTATACGGAGGGTGCATTTCTTGCGCCACATGGAAATAAGCCCCAGGATACGACGCCAACGACTTCAGCTTGATCGAATGGGTTTATTATAATCAATGGACCGCCCGAGTCGCCCTAGTGAGAATAAAGTGAGTCAGACAGTTCACTAGGTCAGGGCCGGGGAGCAACAGACCTTGCATGCCGATAGGCTCCCGTCTAACGGTCCCGTGCAGATGTTCGTCGGATGAAGAGGATTGCGACCATCCCGGCGAAGAGCTTTGTCCAGAGCACGTTTGCAGGTATCGTAATCTAAAATGGGTAAAATGGCTGCCTGGAGGATTTCCGGATTTTCCGGAGCTCTCGTTCTGCCTATACTACCCCATCCGGTCAACATGGCATCTCCAGTAGGAATGATTTCGGGATAGGGTAAAGAGACCGTGGAAACAAATGGATTCAGGTCGAATGGACGTTCCAGCTTCATTAAAGCAATGTCGTGAGGCGCCACTGTCCTAATTAATTTTTATTAATGTATGGTTCAATTAATTAATTTTTCTATAATTATTATTCACACTCACCCTGGATATTCTGGATATACGAATGTTCTTCTTACTAATCTACTTTGCTCGGTGTCTTCCATTATGCCGAGTTTGAATTTTCCCGCTAGTATTAGAAATTGACCGGAAGCTCTTTTGGGCGCCAGGGTTTTACAGTGGCCTGCTGTCAGTACCCAGCCGGCTGTCAATAAACTGCCACCGCATACGTGTCTTGGTGGCAATTCACGTGAACGATCGCCATAGTGCACGGAAACTTGCCACGGATGTCTTCCTTTTTCTGCATTCTTTCCACCAACTATCCTTGTCGGTCTTTCCGCTAATGGCGGTGTCACGTGAGTTTCTGATGTAATTTTATTTTTTAATAATTAATTTAAAAGATATTATATTCCTTTACATAAACAAATGTTTACCATTGATCCCTGATGATATTTTGACTAATAGAATTAAAAGTGTCAGGACAATTTTTTTACACATCGCTGAACCAATGACGATCTTCGACTGATTCATAGAATGCATCTACGACCCTACGGAAACTGCAATGAGAAATGCGGAACAGGAAGTTCCCATATTTTACGAAGGAACTAGACAGAGCCAGCGAACCATTTGCAGACCTTGTCTCTGAATTACTTATCCCATTAGACTGGTTTTACGTCTTTGATATCCGGTTGAAGTGCTACCGGAAGTAGAGAAAGACATTTCTTCCAGAAAATTGGAGGTCGATAAGCATTAATTGAATTTAAGGTTTAATGAATAGAAAAATATTTCTCAATGCATTTTATTGTTAATTTAATTCACGGTCTGTTTTAATTACTACCAACGATCGAACTGATCCAACTGTTGAAGGCTGATACTCTAGTATAGACTGATGGCGCACCGACGGAACCACATGGTACCACACCCCATGACACTATACCAATGATTTCGTTCTTTCCGTCCGATCTTTTCCTAATGAGTGGTCCACCTGAGTCACCCTGAAAAAATTTGTTCAAAAATTACAAATTGATTTGTTTTTTCACTTTTTTTCAAATCAATCGTTATGGTACCCACACTGCAGGCTGAGTAGCCACCGGTAAGGGGTCCTGTGCAAACGTTAGTATTGTGCGGTGCGGGTGCGCCCAAAAGTGTTAGAGCTCGTTTACAATTAGCTTCATTGATTAGAGGTAAAACCAGTTGTTGCAAGGTGGATGGCATTACGCTGTTTGAAGTTTTGGAAATTGAACCCCAACCCGATAGGGTTGAATTGCCAGTAGGGATACTTCCGGAAGACGGTAAATTAATCGTGGCTACATTTTTGTTCAATTTAAGTGGAGAACTCAATTTCAATAATCCAATATCCCACGGTCCCACGGATCTGAAAATAAGGATTAATTAATTTTTCATGTCCTAATTAAACACGCCTTAATTACACTTACCCTCCGTAACTTTTGTGCACAAATGTCTTGGATACATTGATCGATTGCTCGGTATCTTCGATTTTTGTTATTACGTGCTTTCCGGCTTTTACTACAAAAGTCCCGTAGCTTGGTACTGCCGTTACGCAATGAGCTGCAGTAAGAATCCATTGACTATTGATTATGCTGCCACCGCAAAAGTGTTGCAATTTTTGAAGAGGCGGTGCACCCCATTGCAGGGATACTTGATGCGGAAATTGTCCTTTTTTTGCATCGCTACCACCAACGATTCTTCCAAGTCCCAATTCAGGAATATTGTAACCGAATTGGACAAGTTCTAGAATTGTATTATTATTGAAGACATTTTTTAAATAATTTTGCATCTTTAGAAATTAATTATATTTTACTATATCACTCACCGGCCGAAGCCACGTATCCTAGGACGAAGAGCAAAGCGATCACTTTGATTGCCATTTTGGTAGAGACAAATTGACGTTGTGGCAGCAATGATTTATAGGATGCTCGAGTGCATCGTTATCGCGAGTGACAGTTTCAATGATGAAAAAAATAAAAAATCAAGGTTGCAATAATCCCATTTCTACACACAACGATAAGAAAAGTATCTCTTAAAAATAAGGTTAATCGATCGTTTCATTTCGATTATCGTTTTCATCATCTTTATCATTAATTTTCCGTCATCCGTTGGTTGACACCGTCGGTCCATTCAGGATTTCGACAATGAAAAATCAATCGACACGACAACGATCGTGTCCTAATATCACAATTTCCTTATTGATCAAAATCGATCGCGTATGACGTAACGTGCTTATGCTATTGCACAGAAATGCGATATAGCTTGTTGAGATTTTATCTCGGAAAAAATCAAACGCAAGTTAGTAGGAATGTGAGTATATAGGTTTATAGGTATAAAAGTAAAATGATTCTCAGAAGTTATCACAGAATAATCTTAAAGACGCAAATGGCAATCTAACAATCAATTAATTATTAAAAATCAATGCGAAACAGATCAGTATACCCACCAATGTAAAACTTAATGATTCGCAATACTCTGCTAATGATATAATCAATGAGAAACGAAGTAGGGTCAAATACAGATTATATTTCAGTATTGTCAGAGGGTAAACACCCGAAAAAAGGATTTCAATGATTTCAACTTCTTTATCGCTATTTTACCAGAATCCGGTACCGGAAGAAGTCTAAAAAAACTTTTGGTAAAAAGAAAAAATTGTTTACCAACCCTAGACACAATTTCCATGAACCTACGGACCGAGCAGATATACATAGATTCCCCGATTTTGAATATAATATGGCGCTACCGAAAATTGTACTAAAACTTACAAGTGGTGCTCTTGGAAAAGAGCAACGAAATTCGAGGAGGAATTTGTCCGGGAAAATTATCCAGCCCCTTGTTAATACAGTTTAGTTCGGTTATCACGAGTCCGCTTATGAAAATCGACTGCATATTGCATCATACCTGCCCCATTATGTTTGGTTTAAATATTATATAAATAAATTACTACACATTTCATTTTGCTTATTACGCCGCCAGTTTATTACGACGTCGTTGCCCTGGCCCTTGCAGTCGTTTTAAGCGGACTCAGCTGTACGTGCATTTAACATAGAGGTGACGAAGTGCAGCACAAAACTAATACTAAATATGGAATCATCCGGACTGGTTGAAATTTTGATAATATAATATAAATTAAATAAAACAATTATAGCGAGTGAGGCTTGATAGGTAATTAATAAATGGAATATTAATTAGCACTGCGTCAGAAAAAAAGCAGAGGAGCAAAAGCTTGAACGCCATAGTGAATTTTGTAACTTTCATTGAAATTTGAAATTTAATTAAATTTTAATATAGAAACTATGAATTATACGAATGATAATAATAATAAATAAATAAGGCGAACAGCCACAGATAATTTCATTCTGATTATATACGCGCCAAAAGAAATTTATCGTAGCATGTCGAGTACAGCGATATCGATCGAATGCAATTCATGAGTGTATCAATTATCTCTTGATTACGATAGCGCACGTAGAGATTTTAATTTGTAGCCAATCGTTATCTACTATCAAACACAAAATTGAACAACGAGCAGGAAGTTATCATTAAAATATGCGTCTTTAAATTAACCCGCCAAAATTGAGTGGTTATCAATCATAAAAAAATGTTTGTTATCCCTCGTCAGTCATTCTGGAGTAAATAAATTATCCCAGCATTGTATTATGGTATGCCACGAAAACACTAAAGCACTAAAGCACTAAAGCACATACGTCATTACTAAATTGAACGACACAATCAATGAGTATTATGAATTTCGTTATTAGTAAAATAAAAAATAAAAATAAACATATATTTGCATTTATTGAGAACTGGGGTACATGATTATCCCACGTGACTAACGTCATTAGAAAAGAGCAATTGACTTGCGCGACATCAACAAAAATATAAATAGTAATCACGTGTCTCAGTCGCGAAAAAAGGCCGAGATGTATATACAGATAAGAGGAAATGGATGCTTTCATCTTATTTAACACTGATTGCAGATTAATATTATCATCCCTTAAAATTATTTGTGTACAGATAAAAGTGATATCCCCAAAACAGTGTAACTTAATTCTTCGCCATCTGGTCTTTGATCCAATCAACGTAATGGGAGACTCGAACGTACACGGATGCTGCTCCGGTAACGCCACAGGGTGTAACTCCCCAGGAAACGATCCCGATGATTTCAGGATTCTCGCCGTCAACGTACTGAACGAGTGGACCACCGGAATCACCCTAAAAAAATATATGCAAAAAACGTAAAAAATAAATCAATTTCAATCGCGATCCTATATCCAACTCTTATGAGCTTACGGAACAGGCAGATGTAGCTCCTCCGACTGGTCCAGTGCAAATATTACCAGGGTCTACGTAAACGTCAGAAGCAACCACAGAATCAATGGAATGGTGACAGATGTCATTGTCAACAATGGGGATGATGGCGAATTGAAGTATATCAGGCATAGTCGATGAACCCGTGGTAGAAGTCGAACCCCATCCTGAGAGTACAGCAATCCCAGTATGCTGAACGCCAGGGGCAGGTAATCTGACAGGAGCAACCCTCTCATTCAGAACTAAGGGTGTCGACAGCTTAAAGAGACCAATATCGTGAGGAGCGACGCCACTGCAATCAAAAGACATTGCGATCCACGTGTAAAATAAATATTCATCCATCAGAGGCTGGACCGTTTCCAAATCTTTACCCCGCGTAGTCTTTGTGAGTGATACGAAGGGCAATATTTGAAGTTTGCTGAGTACTTTCGCTGGCGCTGACGTCATGTTTTCCAGCACGTATTTGACTGGTACCAAAGTTTGGCAATCCGGTGATGCAATGAGCAGCAGTCACGATCCATTCGGGAGTCAAGATGGAGCCACCGCACATATGACTCATACTAAAAAATGGTGGCCATCCCCAGATCAGTGAAACCTGATGAGGAAATTGTCCAGGGAAAGCATTGAATCCATTGGTGATACGTGTGTTGCCGAAGAGGGGATGAAGTGCTACATGAGGCTCTTCCGGGGGGATGATGTTACCCAAACTGGCTGAAACTTTAATAGGAATTATAACGAGTAAGATTCGATTTGTACCAAAATGAAACTTAATGTCGAAAAGGCGTCTTTGAGACTTCCAGTGGGATGAAAAGGTTGTCCTTGGGACGTCTTAAAGATGACTTTTGGATTTATGAGTTGGCTTGGTAATTAATTATTGAAAAATTAATTACCGGAACACAGGAGCACACCGAGGAGTACGGACGCAGACGCCATCGCGAATAGTAAACTTTGTGAAAAAAAATGAAAATTGAGGAGTTTATATACCATTGATTGAATTTTGATTTAGGTGCGATAATGAATATTGACAGTTATCATTGATATGTATGATGGCTGATTTTTTTTATAATTTGCTAATGGATCTCTGATTCCGTCATACTACGCCGACAATAGTATGCCGTTGTAGATAAAATACGGAGATATCGATCCATCGCAATTCATGAGTACTGAGACTTGATAAAATTTAGAAAAATCTCTAAAATCGTGTCTCCCGATTACGATAACGTATATAAAATAGTTAGCTTGTAGCCAATTGTTATCCACGAACTGATCGGCATTTTCATAAAGATAAGGAACTAGTCTGGGTCATTTGGGTCTTTTGATTAATGCGCAAAAATCCAGTAATTACAAATAGTCATAAAATAATCAAGTTTTACTTTTAAATACATCAAAATATTATCAGCAGTAGCGCTTGTCGAAATTTTAAAAGGGTAAATATTTGATAAAGTGGATAATTGGGTTTTCGAGCTATCAAATTGTAGATGAGTAGCCGTGTTATTCAGAACGTTGTGTTTGGAAATTATATAATTATTCATTTCTACTAAAAAATCAGCTCAACTAATGGAAAATGTCATTCCCCTCGTGTGTCTCTGGTCCCGTTTTCTCATCTAAAGAACGAGCTAATTATGAAAATTGTGGATTTACCAAAACGAAACTTACGGTTATATATTTTCAGATACTTGCTTCATACTTATAGACATGCAAAAATAACAAAAGTTTTTTCGATTTTGAGTCAATAAGGCTTTCCTGCGTATCTCCGTGTTTTGGAGTAATTCCCCTGTCGGTAAGTATAAGTCAATTTTCACGGACAAAATTTATGCAACTATGACCATATGGTATATGGTTCTACATAATTTGATCTGAGGTTGAAAACACGTATAAGTGGTTGGAGATGGTTTGTCCGCGTTAGTCGCGGCATGGTCTTCAACTGGGAAAGTCATGTACATGCCAGTAAGTTTTGTCATTCCATTTTTTTATTCAACGAAAGTGTTCTAAAATATTTGATGTGTTATTAAATGTAAAATAAAAGACAAAACAACATTGTATTAGTGTAAAATCTATTTCTGAACTTGTGACCCATAATTTAAGCATATAAGGGCGAATCCGGAATTCCCCTGCAAAATTAGTGCCCAGGGGAATTACAAAATACATGTTATATCTTCCATTCAAGTCAGAGCGTGACAATGATATGATTTTTAACATTCGCGTACATCTAATATCTGTTTGTTTTCATTTTCCATACTTGAGCTGACTTTTTAGTCTAAATGAATAATTTTATAATTTCCAAACACAACGTTCTGAATAACACGGTTACTCATCTGCAATTTGATAGTTCGAAAATCCAATTTTCCCGAAAATTTTGCCGAAAAATTGAGGTGCCGTTACCAAACCACTTTATCAAATATTTACCCATCTACTGGCTCTGAAACTAATTCTCCTTTAGCTTTGTCATCCCCCTGGTGGATGTATTTCCCCCGGACATAAAAAAATCCAACAATAACTTGCTTTTTGTCTGGCCCGTTCTACGGAATACTCTAGTTGTATGAGGCTTATTAAAAAGTATGTTTGTTTTTACCAGGCACGTTGTTTATTGCTTGGCCATTTACTATACTGATTGGACCATCAAATATTTACCCAAAAGTACATGGGAATCCAGTTTCCAAATTAAAAAAAAAATGATCAATGAAATTACAAAAATTTGCTGGATTCCCGTACGTCTTTCTGAACGCCGTGAACCGTTCACTCAAGAAATGAAATCGGTCAATGCGATAGCAATTAGATTTCATAAAATTCTATTTTTTTTTAATTAACAATTCTTGATGCGCGTTTTATATTATTAATAAAAAGTCACATTCTCACTGACACAATATCTAATAAACAGATACACGCAGATCAAGAAAGACGAGAGTACATAGGTAAAAAAATTCTCAAAGATTTCCAATAAATAATTTCATTTAATGACATTCAATAATCGTAAATTTGATAAATAATCATCACCGAAAATCGTTACGCAAAACAAAATTATATCCTATAATAATATATAACGATATCTAATAATTGTATTATATAACAATTATTATTCCATAATTAGCCACCGCAAGACTGACTCAAACTTAATAAGGGTGGAAATCCCCAGACCAATGAGATCTGATGTGGAAATTGTCCAGGAAAAGCATCTAACCCATTGCTGATAAGTGTATTTCCACGAAAGGGATGAAGTGTGATATGAAATTCATTGGCAGGTATAACATTAGTCAAACTGGCTGAGATTTTAATATTGATTATAGCAGCGAGTGAGGCTTGATAGGTAATTAATAAATAAAAATTTTAATTACCACAAAAAACCCGTGTCGGGTTTATTTGCTATTACATATACATGTGTTTGTTTCTTTTAAAACGACGTGATTTCTGATTTACTAATTGTCTATACGTGATTCTGTTACAAGGTGTTACAAGAAGTAACAATGTGAATGCCACAGTGAATTTTTAATTTTTTTACAGCAAAAGGAAAGTATAGATGTTTGTATAAAGTTGATTGAATTTGAATTTAGAGACTTCCAAATGAATACTGACAGTTTTTATCCGTAGATAAGATTCATAGTCACAGATTATTTACAATGGTTAATGTCATTTTAATTATACGTTAGAATATATATAAATAATATGATAACATCATAGACCCAAATCATAATTGATAAATTTAAAAAAATCTCAATATTTGGATCACTTTATTACGATAGGAGCTAAAGTATCTAATGTTTCTAAATCTATTATCTATTATCTGGTACATTTTTAATAATGATAATGAGCTTATCATTATTAAATGGGTCTTTAAATTGTACCATGAAAGAAATTGTACCGAATCATTGGCAATCATCACGAAACGGCGCGATTCCTTTATTTAATGTAAATTTAAATATGTATCACGCACACTTTTTATTATTATAATTAATTAAAATTAATTATTCTAAATTACAGGTATATATATGCACCTTAGCCATTTTGATCAGTCCTCCTGAGAATAGAGTGCGATTCCAAAATTTGGAATTGCTGGATATCTTTTCTTTCGTGTGAAATCAAAAATCAAATTAATTTTGATAAAGCCTGTGACCCTCACTTGAATCCTTACAATGGCGCGGTTGATCTGCGTATATACATCGAGATCGTTATCGCGTCACGTTAAGAAATAGAATTTTCAAAGTCTGAATTCTGCACATTAACAATTCCACTAATACATTAAAACCGTAGCAGTTGGTTAAATTCTTAAAAATTTATTTTATTAATTGCAAGTGATTAATCGTGCAATTGCACGTATCCCAGCCCACGTTTCTCTGGCAGTCGGTACGATTTGCGTAGCTGGTAATAAAAAACCATAAGTCCCACGATCGCGCAATTCCACAGTATATGAATATTTAATGCCAGCAACTCCCTTAGCCCAGTCGTCAGAGCCGCCTATTTTGAAAAGACAAAAAAAATGGTAAAATCTCAAAAATCAATATCACCCATGCGATTGACCCAAATATTTCTAAATACCTGAAGTTGGATACAGGAGATCAGGCGATGCGCCGACTTGATATCGCGTTCCGTGAACTTTCGCAATTGCATTAACAGCTTTTCTTGCAACGTTTGCCAATTCCGAAAAATCGGAAGGTCTCGTTTTCGTATAACCCCAAGGTACTAACCACATTTGGGAGTAAGAGTGTAGAGTCAAATACATCCTGTAATTAATTTCAAAATTTGCTTAAAATTTTTTGAATTTATTTTCAAAATTATCTACTCACTTGATGTTCTGTCGATTTGCCAAAATATAGTCAGCCATAGCACGTGTTTCAGGTTCGGAAAATGAATGAGGACCAGCATAAGTCTCGTGACAAGGATCGGTACTAGCAGCACCAGATTTTTCCTCCCCCCAGTGATATCCAAAATTTCGATTTGGATCGACGCCATCGCACCGTGCAAAAAACCATTTGGTGTAATGAGAGACTAGATGAAATAATCCAGCCGGAGTGTGCCTAAACACATGATAAATATTGATAATAATTAAACATAACTAAGAATAAATTTCCTAATTAAAAAAATTAATCTCATTTTCAAGTCACCTAGCTTCGCTGTCATTATCTGCATGGTTGCTTCTTGTCTTTCTCCAAAGTCTGTCTCCGGTATGGCTAAATTCATAACCATCAGGGTTGACTACAGGCAAGATCATCCAATCGGATGATTCCAGCAATTTTGCATAGGTCGAATTCTTCTCTACCAATTGACTGAGTATATAGGTCGCCACAGCCGATCCGATCCACTCGCGTGCATGCATTCCTAATAAAAATCAATCATCTGTTAGACAATTACGAAAAATCATCAATTCTGTATAGTCATTTACAAAGACAGTATTTTATCACTTAATGACACACATGAATCTCTGATTGCCCTAGATTCAAGTAGGCCAATACAGTCAGTCCACAAAAGGATTGAACTATAACCTCAGACATCCATCGTTATCTTTATTACAGATAAATTAATAACCAGCATAGATTATACAGTATAAATATATATAATCTTATATGAGAATATGATTGATCAATATAAAGTCCTCATGATTTATTACACCTTTCTAGTTATTAACCATAACTCACCAGCATCAATCCAGATAGTAGGCTTAGTGTCTCCATCTTTTGTCGGTCCAGTTGACACTTTCGCCAGCTTCAATGGTTGACCTTCAAAACTATGACCAATCGTAACGAGCTCTACTAGACTGGGATATCTGAACGCAAGATACTCTAGATAGCGTAGAATGTCTGCAAGGCATTAATAGAAAGACGATAATTATACGTCGATTAAGTATTTTTTTTAACTTAGTGTTCGCAACTCATTACCTCCATAACGGTGGTACCGTTTCCAGGTCATCGAATGACCCTGCGTACTGACCAAATCGTCGCGCTGTTCCTTTGATAGTTTTGGATTCTGATAGCTGATAGTTTTCTGTGGGCCGATGATAAAGAAAATCGTTCAACTGTTTATACAGTGTGACAACTTTTATTTTCCTATTAATCGTTATTTCTTAAAATACCTGAAGATCCGAGATAAGGACCTTGAAATCATATTTTTGACTCTTCAGGAAGTCCTTCATTTCCTGAATGATCTCAGGAGACACAACTATGTCAGTTGTTCTGAAAGCGATTATAATGGCAAATTCAATTTTTTTTACAGTTATCATAAAGGTACTGAATATATATATATAAAAATACAAACCTGTTTTTGGCTGGCTGTGTCCAAAACTTAAGATCTTCCGCTTCGTTGTCCCTTAATTCTTCAAGGTCAAGGACCTGCTTATCGTTACTCGGTATTACTCTTAACAGCTGATGACCTTTGTAGCTGACCCTTGAACCAGGTGATTTTACACTCTTCGACTCGCTTCCTACTATATTGTTGACGATTGTACTGATACCGGAAGTGACGATCGTATAGACCGACTCCATTAAACCGGATAGCGAGAATGCTCGAATGTTTGGAAAAAGATAGTATAACGTATCTTTGTCTTTGTCTTCTAAATTTTCTTTTGACAATCCTTCCTCAGCCTCCGTCCACGTCTCTTCATCTTCGAAAAATGGCGAAAGACCCTCTAGATCGAACCTACATATAAATATTAATTAATAAAATAAGTGTTATCATAGTAAACACCTGTGCACGATAACGATTGATCTTTAGTACACAAACAAAATGTATTTCAAATTATATTTTTGAACATTATAATTAAGTATCTTAAGAAAAATAAGGAAAAATATACTTAGGCAATGACAGCCGCACAATAAATTTTTCGTTGGATAAATTGACTTAAACGTAGGACTAGAACTGTTTGAATCCTTTTACATCGTACTCCTGTACATAAGGAATATAATTAATAAAATAAAATTTCATCAACGAACCTTCCGCTCGAAACAAAATCTTCTGCTGATAACGATTTTTGATCGGTATAATTGCCGTTTCTCGTTTTCTCAGGTGCGGCTATCCCTTCAATTACAATTGCCGATAAAGCAATAAACAACAAACCGATTTTCACGATCGAACAATTGTGTTCCATGATCTTCCTGTCTCTGTATATTATATAGTAAGATACGATCGGCTCGCCGGTTCCTCACTGACTGAACATTCTCAAGCCTGAGGAAGCTTCATCGCTTGAGGAACGATCGGTCGGCGACCGGTTGGATGTCAAAGAAAAATGACAGTTCCACGAGCCCGCTGGCGGCAGAGATTCTCTCTTTCACTATTTAAGGTATACAAAGGTCTATATATATATAAACGTATTATCCTGTTGTATGAGTCCCAGAAAAGGCCCATGTATACGTTCCTCTACTTTAGGACCAATAATGACTATGCGATCGTTTCTCCGTTTGCCCGTGGCAAATGATAACGGTGCTTGTATAGCCGACGCCATTGCCTCTGGTATATTTTTACCTTTAGCGAGTAAACTGGCTGTTACCCTTTTTACGAAAAATTCTTAAATACCGTAGTCGTAATACTACGTTAAGAATATTTATTTTTATATATTTTTTTTATCAAAATACGTAGCACCATCAATACTGCATGTAATGCGTATCATCTATTACTTTGTTCTCTTCACTATTTCTTTTGGAGAAGTGGATAAAAAGATATACGTGATAGGCCAAATTTACACTTTAAGAAAGCATATTATACTTACAGAGTATAAAATAGTGTAGATACGTTTATATTATTTATAGACGAAATATTGCCGTAAAGAGGAAAATAAGGAATAAGAAAAGGAGCAACGGTAGTAAATAAGAATTCGTGAGTGACGGGAGGACGCCTATGCGTCGGTTTCCCAGTAGGTCAGTAGATTTGCCGTTAACTGTTAAATTTCCTCTTTACTACGTCAACATTCCGAACTGGAAATATAATGTCTGCCTTCTCGAGTATTCCTGATGTTTCACACATTAACAGTGTTATGCTCTAATTATAGGACAAGATACAGTAATTATTCGGAAATGAGATATAGCGTGTAAGAAGATTGCTCATTCAGTATAAAAATTCGGATGTGAATACGAATAAAAAAAAGTAAGAAGTTGAAGAATTTCAAAAAAATCTTTAGGGAGCAGCACTTGCCGGAAGCCGGCGGAACACTGCCTAAATATGTAAGGAGGTGCAGGAGCTCGACGAACTCATTCTTTCAAGGGTCTCTTCATCAAACTCTTGGACGCGTCTTATTCTCTTTCTATTCTATTTTTACCTCAACGAAACGGAGTAGGTATATGCGTTTGTGGTGTAATGCCTATTTTCATTACCCTCGGGGTACACCATTGATCAGAAATGAAAAATTAATTATTCAACATTTAGGATACCCTATTTACCTATTCTATAAAATAACATACTTACCCTAAAATCGAACGTTCTACCTTGTTTCAAATGATTATAAAAATATCCAAAATCAACGTAAAATTTATAACGACGTAGCAGGTTACGCAGTAAATATCGTTTATTGTTTCAACTCTAATACCTGCGCGGTATACAACGATATACACTGATTGCGTAAACGTAGGGAGTAAAGGGGTTCTTCGTTCTCTTCGTTCGTAAAATTATTAATAGTGACTGACGTTAAATTAACAAAGACAAGGACGACAGTGTTACTCATGATCGACTGATAAAAATTATATTACCCTAATCGTAGAAAAAAAAAAAGAAAACAGGAAAGATACAATTCCAAATCGGCGTCAGCTAATTATTCGCAAGAATGGTCGGTCCGTTTATGCAATGAATTCACTGCCTTAAGTATTTTAACATGTATAAATTATCATTTCAAATAGCCCTCCTCGATGACCAACCCTCGTTGCGGAGCAGCATGAATTTTGACTAGCACGTGCAGCGTTTGCTTCTTCGTCCCTTCATACGTCGCCGATGAATCGCCACGTAGGACGCAAGAAGAGAAAGACAAAGAAAAGGCCAGGACAGAACGTAACATAGTGTCTTTTACATAGGTATCGACTATATGACAGTGCGTAGTTGCAACTGCCAACAGCAAAAAGAAGAGGGATGACAAGAAAGGACCACGAAGGAGCGAAGAAGACAAAAGAATGAAAGATAATGAGAAACTCAAGGAAACATTGTCACTCAATATCGTCATTTTCGTTTTTCGTAATAATTGACTGCGTTCGTGGTTCATAACGACGGACGCCATTGACCATTCGCTCGAATACCAAAAGTGTTCGTCCTACGCCATTTCCTGGACGGTGGCGCCGTAATGCGACTAACGGTAATTAACAAAAGTAATTGCGAGAACGAGCGACGAAAAATGGCAAGAACATAATGGGGTTTATGTAATGTGACCGTGCATGGCTTGGCTATGGTTAGCTCGTTTAATATTTTACTTCAATGCTGTACGCGTTTCAATATCTCTTCTTTTATCTATACTCCGTGTACCTCACTTTCGCAATTTGTCTTTAATTCTTCTCCTCGGTCTACGCCGTTTTGTAATTGCTGGGCCTCGCCGGTTAATTGGAACTTAATTTCATACGCTTACGCTTAGTTAGTGTTATGTACAGTTATGAACATTCTTTCTCATACATCGATAGGTACGATAAGATTAATAATAATAATGACAATATTAATAATAATAATAGTAATAGTAGTAGCAATAATAGTAATAATAATAATAACGATATAGTATTCTCTGTATTCTCATTATACTTTTTTTAGACCCAGGTATAACGTCACATTCTTTCTCTTTCTCTCTCGGATCTATCTATATCTATATATATATATAATATATTTCTGTCTATATTATATATCTCGAATAAAATCTATTGATATAGGCTGGCTCGAGAATACCAATGGCGTCCGCTCGTTTAAGGCTTTCGAACCCTGGTTACTTATTACTTTTATTTCTCCTACGTGCTACTCTAAGGTCATCGCCATTTTTTTCCCTTTTTCCCATAAGTCAAAAGGAGCACGGGCGCAAGTGCCCGTATTAACTTTTCGCTCGAGCCTTATTTTGTAGAATAATAGCTACGTTAAGTGATAATGATAGTGATAGCGATAACAATAACGTTCTTGCTTACAGTTGCTTCGACAAACGTGTAACTACAATGTTACTGTACCGCCGGCACACATGCGGATCTGAATTATGGATTTATCATTGAGCTTATGCAAAATGATTAAAAGCATAGTTCACGCAATTATCCGTTAGGCGTCCAGAGGAATAAGGCATAATTCGTTTACTCGGATTTCGTATTTTCGTTCTTCTCCCCACGTCAGCATTTTATTACTTCCTTATAAGGAAATTCGTGTGACGGCCATCTTGATGCTATTTATGATGTCACCTACCAAGTATGGCTAAGCAGCAACGGGTTTAAGTTCTCGCGATCGTTTCTCCATGAGAAATCGCACGGCTGTCCCACATTCGATGACAGTTGACTACTGTCATTGAATGATCAACCGCTGACTAAGTCAGTGCTCAATGGAATGACCGAACTGAGTGACGTACTGACATTTTTGAAGTATTATACGATATTCGCTTTGACAAGTGCACTTCCCATCATGACCTTATTTACGAAATTAACAATGGCCGTAGCTGGTTGTTCTGGTTCGAGCTCGGCGAATACGTGACACTGGTTGTCCGACTTGTGAGCTGGTTTTCTTGCGACGAATCCAAAGCACCGACTGCAACAAAGAATATATGTTTCAACATGCGTGGAACTGGTTCCCAGAGAAAACAGGATGTCGTTACTTTACTTTCAACTGGACATCACGTCCGACTTAGGACATTGTCCGCTGTAATAATATATTTTCATAAAATACTATTACTTACTGCGCACTGAGTGATTGTCTATTTTCTTCACTGACAAAGTCCCAAGTACGTTCGTCTGGGTCCAAACCGCAGTAACTAATGTTGTTCGTGGGATAATGGCGGCGGAAGAATAATTTACGTGCATTGTCGGTCAGTGTGATGCCTTGGGTGGAGACTTTAAAGTGCACTATCGTGGCAGTCGGCAAAGGTTTCTGTTCGAATAACGTAGCGATTGCTTTTTTGATAGCCTGAGGTCCAGTCAGGGATTCGGTATCCATTGTGAATAAGTAGAGCACATTGCAGGCTGGAAGAGATAAGGAAAAATTATTGAGAGTCAAGAAATAGTAAACTATAAAGGAATAGATTTTCACTTACCAGCACCCTGAGCCAGTAATTGCTGAGTGCTATTGGCACCTGGTGAATCCAGTGCTCTGGCAGCAGCTTCAGGTTCCGGTAGCAATAACTGACAAGGCAGCGCCATTGCCATTAGACTGTGTTGATAAACCAAAGCGGATAGTGAGCTGAATACTGGCTCGTTTGCGCAACCCTTAAGTCGTACACCCCTGGTTGTCGGTTCTATTAAGAAATGGCGGACCAGTTCGCTGGAAGGATCTCTAGGGCTGGTGGGTGCTCCTGGGGGTGGTGTCGCCACCTTTAAGGCTAATCCAAAGGCACCCGGAAATGAATTACTGTCGCGTACGACAAAAGTGCCTGGAGTTGCGTCCTTCAGCATGGCTATGGCTGTAATTTGTTAGAATGATTGCAATGACAGAACGATGGTGTTGAATTCGAAGATTATTAAATTTTGTACTTTGTTCTTATTTACCTTGTTCTCGTGAAATATTCGGCTTGTACCAGATCCTGCTGGTGTCTCGGACGAATTTGACATTTGCGTCGGCAACTTCCTGAGGTTCGGTATTCGAATGAACGCTAGACCTACGTGATCCATAATATTGAACCTGGGGCGAAGATTGGCCACCACTGTTGATAGAACTGTAGGAAGTTGCGCTCTGTAAATTAAATATAGACTGTAGCGAAGATTGATTTTTTCTCTTGAAATGACAAATCACTACTCCATGTTTACCTTTGGGCTTTGGGCGAACTCAATTTGCGTCGGGGCACCTGGACTGCGGCCAATTATTTGAGATTGGGAGCCTGTGAGTTCACCTATCGGAGAGACGGGTCGGTCCTTGCTGTGAGGACAAAAAGGAAAAGGAAAGACAAGATTAAAAATAATTTTCAACATGGTCGTCAAGTGAGACACGCGTGTTCGAAGACTGTGCATTAAGAATATATATTGAGTGGTTGCTCGTGCAATAGATTGTGCGACATTTTTTTTATTTTGACATCTTTGAAAAACAGATATATGCATTTGCGACAGTAAGGAAATACATGGCGAAGATGATACGAGAGATACGGCGTATATGAAAAAAGAAAAAAAAAAAGAAGAGATAATCAGTACAAAACTTAAAAAGAGTTTCCGTCGATGCATTCCCTGTAATGGTAATTTCGTTCGTATTCGCTTGATTAACGAAGATGCAAAAGCTTTTGTTAGTTGGATATAAGCAAACAATACAGAGTGGAAAAAACACACGGTGATTTGTTTTATTATTTTAGTTTTAATCGAATTCCAAGCAAGGAAATCTTGATTGTCGTCCATTCTTGTCCTTTTGTTTTTGTCGTCGCTCTTACTGTGTCCAGTAGAGGATTTTTTCGATCCAAATTTTTCTTTTTTTTTGGAATCAGTGCATACATACGCTGTTAGTAACAATGACATACAACGTTTATAGTGCATCGTAGATACAGTCGAGAATTGATTGGTATCGATTAATTACGATACGGCCACACGTTATCATTTTTATGCATATATTACCTATAGTCGAACGACGCCGATTGGTTAGTGAGCGGCCATCGTTTGTTATGGGTTTGTTTAAGCTGCCCGCTTGCTGGGAAACTCAAGCGTCTAGAATCACGAAGATAATCGTCACCTATCATCGTGATTAAAATCTCATTGAAGATATTTTTTTCTTGAATCTCAAAAATAACCAACTCAAAAAATTGCAATCTTGCTTCTTTAACGAGGAACACCGCAGCTTTGAGATATCGGAACGAAGTCGCAGGTAAACGAGTAGAAAATCGCGAGGATAATGATTAGAAAAAAAAAAAGAAATTGAAAGATTAAAATCTAGAATTCATTTTTAACTTACCGCTGTGTTGTCGGACTCTTGGGTGGCAACCCCGTCTCTCTTAAAATTTCTCTACGCTCATCTATGTAGATTGTTCTTTCGCCGCCATAGTTTCCGTTATTGATAACGTTGCCATTGGTATTTCCGGCATTATTGTCATTGTTGTTGTTCGTACCGTAATTGCCCATGTTATTGATATTGTTCGAGGTAGCGTAGGTACGATCAGCAGCGAACGTAACAGTTGGCGAGGAGTTGTTCACGTACGGTGTTCTTGGATGAACCGGAAACGCAGGAGTTTGAGGTCTGGATGCATTTCCGACTCCGGCACTGCCGGGGCTGACGCTCCTCTCATTCCACGATGACACCGAATCATTATGGGACTGTAAAGATCAATAAAATTGCAAACCCAAAAACCCCATACCACCAGCACAATCAAATTTTCAATAGCATAATCATCTTTACAATTCGTGTTATCACTCACAATGAAAGAGTCATCCGACTCATGATTATGATATAATCGAAAAGCAATTATTTCAAGTCGCGATATTGAAAAAAAATGATAAAAACAATATGAAATCGTTGTGATAAAAAAAATGCAAAGCAGTGCAAGGCTCCGGGACGCGAAACTCAAAGTTGTAAAACAAATCGTTATTTAAACAGAAAAAAAACTTAAAACTTCTATTTAAATGCCAGATTTTCATGTCAAGGCCAAGACGGGGTAAGGGATAGCGAAGCAAGGCGACAAACCTGGCTGCTCTGCCATGCTTTTGGTGACTGATTAGGGGAACTGTTAGTGGTTGCGATGTTGGTGTTGTTTGTGGTTGTGGTTGCATTGGAGGTGATGTGAAGGTGGTTGTCGCTCTTGTTAGTGGATGAAGAGCGTATGGGCGAAATTTCGGCCAAAGACTGAATGAGGCTCACGAGAGGATCAGCCGGATTCTGTCTGATCGATGAGGAATCCTGATCGACAACAGCGAGTAATCCCGCGTCTACCACGTCCTTGGCCTCAGTGACCTTCACGGAGTAATTCTGGAAAGTATTGCGAGTTCGGGACTCTGGTCGAGCGGGTGGTGAATACTGAGGAATGGTGCTGTTGCTGCTAACAGTGTTGCTAATGGCGTTGGATGTCTCTTGGGAATATTGTGGGAGCGTTGCTAGGTGGTTGCCATTCAGGTTGTTGCTGTGGTTGTGGTTGTGGCTGCTGCTGCTGCTCATGCCATTTCTATGCTCGCGAAGAATCGATTCAGCACGTGCGAAGCTGTCGCTGCGCGACTCCGGTCTTGGCGGTTGTTGCTGTTGTTGTTGTTGCTGTTGCTTCTCATGCCGGTTCAACGTTTGCTGCAGGGCTAACCCTAAGGGTGCTGCCGCTAATGCTGAGCGTGGGGATGATGGGGGGCTCTGGAATTCAAGCCAAGCGCTTCTTCTCAGCCAACATGCTTTGTGTACTATTAATTACTATTTCAAGCTGCGACCAATTTACATTAGTTTTAACTCACCCCCCCCCCTCTCTCTCAATCTTTCTCTATCTCAAAAATCTCTAACTCTAATAAATAATAATGGCGAATTGGAAACTCCTTACGCTGTCAAGCAAAACTGCTTTTACCTGACTGTCGCTGTACTTCCGGAACTCGTAGCCACGTTTTACCGAGACGAAGGGTCGTTCGTTCACGGACTCTGCACGTGGTCTTCCAGTCAAAGGTCCACTTCCGGCACCATTGTACTTACGACTGCTGGATCTTTGTGGCAGCAAAGGACTGGCCGGTGCAGACGTATATGGCGCCGCTCTTGTTGTCTAAAATAAAAACCCAATTTTAATGATCCCCAACAAAAAGTCCCGACTAAAAAAACTAACTTAAAGCTCATCGTTATTACCTGAGCCGTGATGGAACTTGGTGTCCAGGTGTCATCGTCATCGTCCAAGACAGCCGAATCGCTAGCGTACCCGTCATGCCGTAGACGTCCACGTTGAAGACTTCTAAGTTCGCCAATTACGCGGTTCCCGGATTCCTGGCGCCATTGTTTACCCGGACTCCTCTCGTCTCTGCGGGCTGCCAACTTGAGCTGCTGCTGCCGCAGCCAAGACAAACTGTAAGAATCACAGGGCCCTGGTTTAATGATCCGTGGCAGACTAGATTTAAGTTTCAAGGAAGAAAAAAAGGGAAATTCAATTACCCCCAACTGAGAGCTGACTATATGTACATTACGTAAATTGACTTCTGACGTACTGCGTAGGTAAATATCGACGGGATACCGACGCCCCGAAATTCTTTACCGACGATCTAACTCATCGACAGGAACTAAACTTTTCTTTGCGTCCATCTCAGTAACAAAGGATCGTTAAGACGGTAACCAGGTCGTCACGAAAGTAATTCGTGGAATAATGTAGACGCGCGTAATTACATAGTGATTGATGGGATCGTCAAGGGTCATCGATTCGTACCTATCGGGTCAAATCACGGGTCACTTCATTCAGCATCCCAAGTCACATTCTATTTTTAGATTCGGAATCATACAAACAGAGTAAACAAGCAGGCAAGCTAAATATATCTGTGAACACGTCAAGATAACGTTGGAATCAGCGAAACGAGATGCTTCCACGTCGTCGCACCAGCTTATCATGTTATCGTTAACAGCAATTACGTAATAAAAATGGCTAATTCACGAATAACCACATCCTCTTCAGATGTCAATTTATTAAGAATTCTCTGGAAGGTGACGTGGAGTCGTTGGGTCATCGCTGTAACCAAACAGCTGATTATACAAAGTGGATGCATCCATCCACAGAGATGCATAACTACGTCGCATCTCCAGCATCGGTAACGCGATATCCAATACGACCTCTGAAGTGTCTCTATTTTTCATTCTTAACGCTGTCAAAATTGTCACTATGTACGTGGGCTCCGAATTCTTGGTCCCGCTCTCCATCGTCATCTACTGGGCATTAGGCCTTTTTCTAATTCGGTCAGGAGACGCCAGGATAAAAGCAGCAGCCTTAGACCTGACAGTCTTAAGGGAATTCGTGCTCCACGACGGGCAGCGTATAGTACCGCCCGAGTCGTTGCTATATTTAAAATTATGTCAGAGGGCGGCTGCGATCTCAAAATAGTCGAGGTTACCGCCACTAGCTTTCTCGCACTCCCTGTTTCTCACATTTTTTTTCTCACCCTTTTTCCGTCACTATCATAAAAACCTGCCACTTCGAGAATTAACCGAAGAAACCCGAAGCGTATGATAAATTTTCTCAGAATCGCGAGTAACGAAGAAAATGTTACGTAAATTTTTCAAAAATTATCTCAATAAAAAAAAAGTAGTATCGGTAACAAAGCATTGACCTCTTTAGCCATTTTAATTTTCTTCTTCGCGTAGAAAACTGAGTGACGTCTTACGTCATCAGACGTCGTACTGTTTATTGAATCGCCAATACGGCAGCCGATTCGCTTCATCGATCGAGATCGACAAGCTCCGATTGCTGCGTACAACTCGCCGTCTTTCATCTGCAAGCTGTTGAGTTTCCAGCAACGAGCAGCAATCGCGAGATGAAATCTGAGAAATAGTGGATACACTGAGACCCTCTTGTTCCTGTTTGTTTTAACGCCACCGCAGAGTTTAAATATAATCCGAAACAAGTATCGAGCTTTCCCTATAAATCTTGCGGGACAACGTCCAAACAATGAGAAGGAATATAGACAGCGGCGCACGACGCGAAGCAGCGTCGCGGCGTCCCCAGTGAACGCGTCTGGTTCGCCTCTACAGCCAACGTGACTCACGACGACCGCATTTACCATTTTCGGATATAATAATGTTACGAGAAGACAAGAGTACAAGACGCACCTTACACATAGATAGATATACGCAACGTACATAACCAATTACGTATTAATCATTTCCCTTTCCCCCCCAGTGTCGTGTACACATCACATGTGTACACATACGTGATTCCTCTGCGGTACCCTATTCGTAGTATATTGCAAAATTACATGAAATCGCCATATAGCCCATTCGCGGTATAATTATCTGTGACCGTAACCGACATATTAATAAACATTTTTTTAGTCATTCTTCAAGGAAGGCGCGTGTAATTGAATTTAAAAAAATCCCTATTAATCATCATTCCTAATGGCGGATCGTTAAAGCGTCATCAGTAGAACTCACCCGTCCGCATGTTCCCCGTTATTCTTCGCAGGACCATTTGCAAATTCCGGTGGCGGATCTGGCGTGTTGGGACTCAGAGGACTGGTGGGTCTCCTGGTGGATTCCCCGAGGATGTCGTCGAGGTCGACGACAGGCGCTGCGCCCCTCACAGAAGCTTTCCTGACTAACGAGGGCGATGAGAGTTTCTGATGCTTGATCATATCAGACGTGGCACCGTATGTGAAGGGCTGACTGGTCTGTCTCGCGTGATAAGGTATGTCCTCGTCGATGTAATCGATATTCAATGGTGGCGAGAAGGAATCGACGTTCTTCCTGTAAGACTCCGTTTCGATTTTTCTGTCCGGTGACTTCCGGAAGTTGAGGTCGAAAGTCCTGATCTCCTCGCGCCTCTCGACGGTCTCCTTCCTGATGGTCAATGGATCCCTGCTGTAGTCGTTCTTCAAGGTGCTATAATTGCTCGCTGAACTGTAAGGAGGACTGGCTTCCTTCTGACTGTAACTCCTGTAGGAGTCCTTCAGGTAATTCGAAGGATGCGTCCCAGTGTTGCCAACTGAATTCCCATAGGACCTCGAGGACTCCTGTATGTACATCTTCTCGCTCTTGGCGGCTCTGTAGTCGTCGGCCGGTGGATCGGGCATGGACTGAAATAAAATTCAACGAAACGGAATAAGGTTTAATGACAGTGGGCGGAAACGAATTATGATCATTTCATCGAGCGACTTCACCGTCACGGATTACAATCGGTAATTACCGTAACGATTTGTTCGGACTTTGACCGGGACTAATTAAAGTCTCACCTCTACGGTCAGCATCATATCGTAAAGAAGCTTGTCGAGATCACCGTGAGCCTGAGTTTCCGGTTCTTGCTCCGGTGGGCTTGGACGCTGCGGTGGCGCACTGCTTATGCCACTGTCCATGGAAACTGTCAGTGGTGAGCCCCGAGCACCTCCACCAGCACCCTGATGCACCACTGCGTACAGGGAGCCATCTATAGGGCCGCAGGTGTACCCCAAGCCACGTGGGGACGTCTGGAGCGAAGAGGTTGATGGCGGCGGCGGTGAGAGTGGAGTCTCACGACCTTCTGAAACAAAGGCATTAATTAATCAATTAATTCCTCTTATCCAAAAAAAAGCACAAAACTCATTCTGAACAATTAACTAATAACAATAAAAGTTTCTACAATTTCTACCACACGCACCGACAACTAAGGCAACCATACCGCTCGAGCGCTCGTGTCTAACTGATATCATCATATCGGACGAGGAAGTTGGGTCACTCTCGAAGAACGAAGTGGAAATAAAATGGCGGGGAATTAAAGTCGCCCAAGCCATTTTCAGCGAGACGGTTGACCAATTTAGCGTTAATCCGCGTTATGTCACGGTTGCCTAATCGGATGCGTGCGTTGCGTAGGCCTTACGGTAGGTTACATCCCATATACCGTTAAGGGCAGCATCTTCGTATCGGAAGCTTCTTAATAAGGAGCTTTAAATTTTTTTTCACTACCTATAATAGCAGCTCATGGTCATCCACGTAATTGCTAATGAAGGACCGTGGTAGATTAAAAATAAATTAATCAGCAAGCTTAAAAAACGTATCGGAGAATTCCTTTAGGTGAATTATCGTAGCTCAACTTGAAATCCAAGGGGATCTCCGATCTTTAAGCTTCGTCCACACAGGCCGTCTTGCTTGATAATCCTGACTTTCTTGCTTCCAGTGCGTCGTACCACTCGTGGGCGTTGCTCTCGATTGGCTACGTCTACTTTTCTTATTTCTTCCTCTTTACTGATAGATCTACTCTGTCCAGACGCTCAAGTGCTCTCAGGAGTAGCTGAGCATCTGCAGTGAGTTTTTGCTACTGTGTCAGTGTAACGTTCTCCCGGGGTATTAAGAACGCGAAAATTACGCTCGTAAAGAGAAGCCGTCTTGGTGAGCCAGGAGGCGGTAGAAGGAAGATAGGGAGGTAAGGAGGAGTCACGTGGCGTGGCGTAGAGAACGAACGGGATGAAGAAGGAGAGAGCGAGAGAGTGGTAATACGAAGAATGAAAAAAGAGAGTGAGGTTAGGTCAGAAGCTGTCTTCTTTAAGTGGCTGTAAAATGCGTTCCTCTCTCGCAGCATCACTCGTCCGCCATTGGACCCGAGTGGTTGCCTACGTAAGGCTCGCGATTAGTTTGCAGAAATAAGTATCAAATATTTGCACCGTTCCACAGTAGATTTTAAAATGAACGCTCTCTCGCTCTCGATTTTTACCTACTTTCAGGTAAATTTACATATTACTTTCTTTCCTCTGCCTTCGAATTCTTGGAAGACCGATACTCCCACGTGTAGTCTAAAGCGAAGATACAGGCGGATGTTAATATTGACAATAACCACCAAACACGTATATAATGAATTACGCCCTTTTTCGTGGGGGAAAAAAAAAGAAGAAAAGTGTGAACAAAATTCCAAAAGATAATATCGATTAATTATCAACAGTCAATAAAAGAAATCGTGCATCATACAGACTCGTATTAGCCCGAAGGATCTTTATGTGGCAATGACTCACGTTCCCGACCCTCGTATCCTTTTATTCGAGGAACTGGATCCTTCGGAATCCTGCCCGTTGCAAGGCTCATCGCCCGAAGGATATATATAAACCACCCAGTATACAAGCTAGTATAGTGCACTAGTATAATATACTAGAACGAAGTGTACAGGACGATTCACAAGCACCAGACTGCCCTGACGAAGTATCGCGGGACTCCACGTAGAATCTGGTCTGAATTAAATGCAAATTTTTATTCTCCCTTATCTCGAAAAACTTTATCTAGCTAATCGTAAATCATTTTTATTTGAACACCCTAATTACACAACGCCCAAGCAAACCGGCCTATGTCAATGACAACTAATTTTACCCGCGACACAGTCATCGGCACACCGAGTGACGAGGAGAGGATGTAGCAAAACTGTAAAGACGAATATTTTGGAAAGCGGCCAGCGCGGATCGCGCAGACAGATTATTTTCCCGCGTTCACAGGTTGCAATTTAAATTCAAAAAAAAAATTACAAAATTCCCAGAGATCATCGCCGCCGGGCAACACTCATTAGCAAGACCAGCGATCATTCACGTTTTCGTCGACGCCGATCAAGACTGGCACATGGACCACCGCTCACTTCCATATGTGGTCGCGAAACCACATACTCCCTGCTTTCTTATTTATCCATATAGGAACTGAAACGTCACGACAAAATCGGTAGGTAACTTCGACGCTCTCTACGCACGATAAATTTGGTAATACAGGTACTCACACGTAACGAGTAACGAAAACCGATTTTGTAAATTCGTCAACTTCGAGTCGACCACCCGAAACACTTCAAGAAATCCCGAATAGAAATATATACCACGTATGTATCACATGGATAATGTCAGGAGGTTGGTACGCGTGATGGAGGAAGCATCTTCATGGACTCTGGTATAATGATGAGCTCATTTGCGCCATTGCTCTTCGACGTCCCTTGCAATTGCACGAGCCGCATAATCGAACGGCGTGTATGAAAATACTCATCAGTGCTCGGCGATCGCCCCGCAGCTGCAGCCAGATGCAGCATACAGAAAGATTAAAGTGGGTATGGACCACGTTGGAATTTATTGACGCAAATGATAGCCCCTCGTAGATGACTTACCGCAGGCTAGTCCTTGGTACAGCCTTGACTTTACTACCCACCGGAAAGTGGTCCGAATCAATTAGGGACCCAGTGAGGGACCCTCTGGTTTATTGATATCTACCGGGTGGCCATTTTCTAATGGGGTTCAAAGGCGTATAATGCAATGGCACCAAGCACGTGTGATATTGCCGTGCAAACTATACGGGTTCCCTTTGTGCCTTTACTCACATTCTCCGTTGCTGGGCGCCAGGTAACCGGTGTTACCTGTCAAGGTAGATATGCTAATTAAATTCCCGCCTCACGACGTCATATCGGCGCGCCTGACTATAGGCTTTTCTTCACTTTCTCTACGATAAGCAAGTACACGCGAACCTATCGATCTTTCGTTGCTCATCGACTCGACAGCATCCCGCTGTACCTTTTGATGCTCTATAAAAATGACGATATATATGTATATACACACGCACACGCATAGCTGTGATACATAAAGGACACGCAAGTGTACGACAAGGATACGAAAGGACGTATGAATTACCAGTTTGACAAGCTTATAAAGATTCATGAGACGCCATGGGGAAGTGAGGGGGGAGGATGGGGATGGGGTGGCCATGGCGGATTTCATTGGAGTAATGACATAAGCGAGAGAGAAAGAGAGAACGAAAAGAAGAAAAAAGGGGAAAAAACAGAGGCGTGGCTCCATCGAGAATTGCATTTGCATCTTTACTCTCTTTTTTCCCCTCATCTGCCTCTTCGTCCGATACCATTTTCTTCGTTCTCCTCTCTCTCTGTCTCTTCGTCCGCCGATAGCACCGGATTAGGTACGACGGCCCCAGGAGCGTGGAGGCGTCGGTAAAAATGGGATCTACCGGTTAGACGTATTTATAACGACCCCCATAGAGCCGATAGCGATCGGGCACTCTTGGTCAGTTATCACGCCCACGTTCTATAAGCACATACCAATCAACGTATAACGTATAAAACGATGATACATAGATGGCACCACCGTAGACCAAAATTTACAACACCACACAAACCTGAGGTCCGAGCAAGTCCTCAAAATTGATTTCCAAATCCTAACGGGTAACGCCGATTGACAATCACCATAACTTAATGCTCAATCACCATAATCCACTCGTCCGATCGGCACCAGATGAGAAATGGTACTGGTGGAGAATCCGCAGCATCTCTCGCAGTGCGAAACCGGTCACCGTGACACTCACACGTTTGACGGGCCCACGCAAGAAGTTGGCATGGACCTACGACGTCATTGCGTCTATGCACGAGAAACGAACGTAATTTCGCATGCGTGTGCGATGCGTTTCGCAGGAGTTTGAATAACGTTACTCTATGTGTATATATATTCTATTTATACATAAGTCAGTATGTAAACGCACGACGATCCCGATTGGCGAACGCAAAGTGATTGTCGGAGGGGGTTGTGGGTAGCGTGTGTTATTCCTGCGGTAAAGCCAGTGCGGGATTCTCCGCGTTATGCCATGGGGACGGAGACAAGAGAAGAAGTGATATAAGGCAGGAAGAAAGACAAAGACGAAAGAAGAGAAAGATCCAGTGGCTATAGCACTGGTCGAACCGGACCGCCCGTTCGCCAGTCCTTCTACGGCAACTTCAGACCGAACTGGAACCCCGTATACGACTCGGTATGCTATATGGATATATAGACATATGCCATACGCGACACGGCATGCGTGTATATTTCCTTAATAGAGAGGCAAGATATTTAGAGTGAACATGTCAAACCCATCGAGTAACGTGTACGTACTTATACGAGGTACCTCCATACGTGGACGTACGCGCTATGACCATATGCGATTTACACACACGATTATCTTTGGCTAACTCGTGGGAAGGATTGGCTATTGAGAAAAAATATTGCCGGCACCATTAATGACGAATCACGGGCGCGATACGTATACACATATGTGGATCAATAACTTGCAACGTTGATCCAAAGCAAGTTTGAGATTTATCGATGATAATTGATGAAAATTGATCCATCGATAAATACCGATAATTAACATACTTTGACAAAAGTAAATGTCTGCTTGTATACGTATAGCGTAGTGCGCATGACAATAGTAGATAAGGTATGGTATAGTTTGCGTATGATTATATATATTTTTTTTTTCATAAGGGCACGCATGCCGCTCGGATTTACCTACGTGTTTCTCATTGTTTTATGCTTTCTTTATTTTACACCTTGTGAGTTTGGTACGCGTGCCGCGATACGTAACGAGCATAAATTCGCGCCTTCGGTATGACGGGTATGCTTTTACGTACATGTTTTCATGCACCTCATACGTGACTCTTGCTGTGAATGCTAATGGGGAGGAGGCACGTGCGTGTGCGCGCACCTTGACAGCCGTTACGCATGCCGTTGCTGATATCAAACTTGCACCCTAGATAGGTTATTGTATTGTACTAGCATATGTGAATATATGTACATATGTAACTATTAATGGAATTTTTCATTCTAGTTTTCACGAATTATCATAGGGGTAGCTCTATGGCCTGTCTGGCTACGCGCATAATTTTTCTACTTGGCCCTGGTATCAACTACTGGTACCGTCCAGTCGTTACCTACTGTTACCACTTGCTACTACCTCTGGCTAACGTAAGCTTGCTATTTCCACTGCCGGTACGTAATGAGGATAGTACAATGTTGGTCAGACCAACTGGCAGCTTGTAGTATTATATTCCTAGCGACGTAATCTGGGACAAGGACACGTGCGAATCGTGCGTAAAGCCATAGAACGAGCAGACCTGCGACGAAGGTACTTATACCGTGACTACAGTGAGTTTCAAAGTACAGTTGGGATTGGACAAAAATTTTTGTCGATCAGGTAAAAACGTTTGAAAAAGAAAAATGTCAAGAAGGTGTAGAGATTTTTGGAATTTTTTTCATTTCTTTTCCTCATACTTTGACAAATTTCTTTTTGTTTCGTGACAAGCAAGGGGGGAAGCGGTGGGGACGAGGAAAGATAAATATATAGGAGAAAGAGAGAAGAAGGACGCTCTATTGTCTTGTCGTTCTTCGGTAATACGTCTTCCTGCAGTTACGTCACCATTATTTACTCATGCCCCAACCTCCTCCTTATCTTTTTTTTTCCTTCAACTTTTTTTGCTTCTCTCGCCGCTTTACTCCGGCACTCAAAACGAGTCCCATTGTACAAGTCGCCTCTTATTCCTGTTTAGACTTTCCTTCCTCTCTTTGTTTTTTTATTGTTCCCAACCGTCAGGGATATTTTTGTTTTTTTTATATTTTTTTTGAAGAATTTGTCCCTTACCTCGTCATCTCCTACTACTAATCAGTAATCGATATACCTAAGAGTGTATCTACTGTACCATAAATTGTTTGAGATCCAAGCCGACCAATAAAGGCAAGAAAACCCAGCACGGTGTGGTATACCGGCTTTCATCGATCCCGGAAATCTAACTGATGTCTCGCGACCGCTTTTAAATCCATTTACAGTAGCGACAGAAAGAGTTCCTACGACTTTCTAGGTACTTTCCCTTATCGCCAAAACTGTTCTCGTATTCGGCACGAGGAATCGGCATGGCGCGTCGCGGTGTATATAAATCCGGTTTGATCGTGATAAGCCGAATAATCTATTACAACGAACGTACCTATTAGCGATCGATCTATCTGCCGCTATCAGCAGCGATAATCTTCCCGTTTCGATCGCGAAACTCACGCAGAGTTAACCAGACGTTTAATCGAAAATATTAATTTTTCAAATTTCTTAAAGACCATTTTTTTTACCCTACTTTCCTTGGCACCCCCTCCCTCCCCCTCTGTCAATAAATTTTACTCACGCGAATCTTCCTGATAAGACACTTCTAGCAACTCTCGAAAATGATCTTCTGCCTTGTCGCACGATCCAGACCGATCCTGATCCTGACCGGTACCGGAAGTTGAAAAAAACGACAGCCAGCCTACTGCACGTACGATCAGACCTCTCACGAGAACGTAGACCAGGGCGTCCGTGAGTGGATCGCAGATCGAACTGAGGTTGTCCGTATAGTCGCGGCAGTGGCGTCGAAGAATCGCGTGAAAGCTTAAGCCCGATCCCCATCCGCGGCGTCCCAACGCCAGGAATAACCTAGCAGTACCCCACCACTGTTTGAGGTAATTCCCTTGCGTGCACCTTCCACCACTTCTGCCTCTTGTTTCTCCGTCAACATTGGTTTCGATGCACGACGCCATTTTTTTACCTCAACAATAACAAATATGGCCGGCCACTAACCCTTGACTTTGCGCATCTTCACTGAACGTATAACTATTTATTTTCACCTCCCGAACTCCTATATTCCTTTTTCAAATCAGTCCGGCACCCCGTGTCCAATAATTTTCGCGTTCGCGAAGACGGAGCGATGACTACCGAACATCCATCTGCGAAATCATTCATTGATTCTACATCGATCTTCAATTCCGATTACGATCCTATCGTCCGGTGACGTACGCGTTACGAAACACGTAAGCGAAATATCGCCGTATGAACTATTCACACGGTAAAGTTAGCGTACACGCGGTATGGAGAATCACGACAAAGGGCATCCTTGTCATCAAGTCATCTGTCGCTGGTTCATCTGCGTTGCCACATAGTCCAAGGCAAAATCATGCCAGTGTGAAAGGACGACCAGAGCCTTTTTTACGAACACCCTCCTATTTTTAAAAAACCAAGGACACGCAGGGTCGAAGCAAATCGAAATCGTTATCAGTACGTTATCATAGTTCGTGGATTTCACGTTGAATTACGTCAAACCCTTATCGGAGTTATCATTCGGTAGCCACGGAGTCAGTATCAGCGCCCGAGCAGTAGAGCCTCGAAATAAGAAAATATTTTTGATCTGCTCTCGAATAAATTCCATCCTAATCCATATAGTAGCCTCGATACCTTGCGAGATAAGATTAATTTCCAAGCAAAGAAATATTCAAAAAGCTACCAGCCGAGCACGCGTTACAAAAAAAAAATCGAACAAATCGGTAACGAGGAGTTCGGTTGACTTGAAAGAGTGCAGTTAAAAAAATTAAGCCATTTCAAGCCTTCCCTCCTGCTGTCCCTGGGACTCAAGAGGGCGCGCTCTTAATTTTAGATTCCTGCATTCCTCCACGATTCACGCACGGCGGCCTACGGGCACCGAGAAGGTGTTACGGAAGATCCAACCGATCCGAGCGATCTCCCATGAGATATTAAAATAATACGAATAGAGCCGCGTACGCAATTGTCGAAAAAAAAAGGTCATTGAAAACTGCCACGAACGTACCTGATATCCTGCGATTGTCCGTCACTGATGGAAGTGCTCGCATGTCTTTCAGACGTACACACCCCGTCATCTCGTAATTTCCCAACCGCACGATCATTTAAACGTCCCATAAACACGGGTCCTCGTTTCCCATAGAGTCTATAATGCCCGACGACTTCCTATGAACGTAGGCGGGACCCTACGTGGGATCAATACGCAAGTCCCATTTACGTAGTTAAGGTACAGAGTACAATTTATCAAGCACCGCACACGAAGCACTGTGTAGTTTTGATACACTAATTAGGTATGCTTAAGTATCGATGCTTATCAATATATATGTATCGATATATATATACAAATATACATATAAATAACAGTCAGACTATATATTTATCGAACTACATAAAGAGATACACAACCAAGCACATGCTACCAGAGAGTTAATCCATGAGAGACTGCGATGCCTTCTAGATACGTAGCGACGCTGGGAGGCATTAGCGCCGATTATTGGCCCGATTAGAAAATACATGTCGGCGTAACCAAGTACATTAGAACGGCGAAGAGGTAATGGAGGCACGTAGGAGGCATGAAGCCATTTCGTGAGATGTCATCGAGGGACGATCAGCTGGCAGGATATGAATACTTAAAAGGGACCAGTTTCTCGATAGGCGATTCACATGTGAAAATTACAGAGATAATACGCTGGTTGACGTCGAGCTAGAAAATGAATTTCAAGTGAGGCAACGAAAATAAATATTCATAGAACGAGGTCAAGGCAGGTCAAGATTCAAATCTGTCCCGATGCGTTTAAACTAAATAACCCTGTATATCGATATAAAGGTGTATATATGCATATGTGTATGTGTATGCATATATACACTGTAGCTGAACGCCATCCAATCTGCTCGAACCTGACGTCGTACGTCGAAACGACGTCCCCGATACCTCCCCCGTAACGAACGACGTCGATTTAGCATCGACGCCAATTTGGGTCAGAGCTTTATTGGACCGCATCGTTCGGCCCGAACGAATTTCCCACTGGCAGCTTAATGTCTATCTATAGGTTAGTGCTTTCGCGGCAAATCGGTACGACCTTTTTTCCGATCTCGATTTTGGCGTCAGCGTTTCCGATAACTGTCGCACCCGGTAGCGAGTTCGCAGATTGGCATCGATGCCTTGACCCTGGTCCAAGCGTAGCCACAACTCGAGGAAGCGTTGGTCGGATTCAAAATTCCCGTCATCCGAGGACGAATGACTTCGAGAAGTCATCCACTTAGCGCCCCGACCGTAGTAAGTGACAAATTGACCGAACATAAATTATCAACCTAACCTACGGAGTGTCTTCAGTTGTTCTCACGATCTCATCCTCAGACTCACCACAAGATGGCTAACGGTCTGTGATCTAGGATTGTCGTTGCCGCTTTCCAAGTACTGGTCGTCGCAGACCTTGTGCATCGTTGGGTCTGACCTTTGATCTATTTCGAGACCTCGCATATATACCAAGAGAACGATACGTGGCGAGCACACATTCGCTCTGGGGTCTTCATATATTTTTTTATCTTCTCCATTTCTCTCTTCCTCCTCGTCCTCTTCGTTTTCTTCATCTTCTTTCTGCCTCCTTCGTCTTCTTCTCCTCGTCCAAACTGTTCACCTCTATTTTGCAGGATGTATTTCCGGCGACGTTAGTCACCCGTCTAAATTCATCGGGCGGACCTATTCCGAATTTACCGGCAACCCCCTCCCCCCGCACTCACCCGAGCCCACCCCCTTATGCCAATTATCGATAGCTAGAAGGTTACCTTGTATTATCGTCCATTAAATCGATTGGAAAAATCTTATCAGTTTCCTGTGTACATCATCCTATACGGATAAACCATAATTTGATACTGACTTTATGGCTCGGTTTCTTTACGCGTTCACTGAGGAATTTCATAATGACCGGACTTAATTAAATATATACGTATATATATGTAGCTATATTAATATGACTCACCGTCGTCGCTTATCTCGAGATTCGTGTAACTATCCCAATGGAGTATAGGATCGTGATGGGCAGAGGCATGAGGCACTGCTGGCGTAGGTGCTGGTACCGGACCGTCCTGACGCCTGGCGTCGGTAGCAAAGTACAAGGTAACAACGCTGTCCGACGGACACCGTGGATCGTCACAGGCGACGTCCAATTCAGATCGCGGGAACGATACCACGTTCTCAGTGATAACGCAGGTGTGAAACTGCACAGAATTAAAAAGTGACAAATAGAAAAAAAAATCAATCGTAACCTTCAAATATCAGTGTGTAACAGTGATACGTCATTAGTGATTAAAAATTCAAAAGACTCACCTGCAGGGAAAACATGACCTCGCGACTCTGCTTGGAGTAGACCCGATGATAACACTTTACAAGAATGTCACCGCGTAAACTCAAACCGCCGAGATTGACTGTGAATTCGCGTGCGTTCGTCACGGAATATAGATCCGAGGTGTAGACGGGCGTGAGTCCCTCGTAAACCTTAAGGAAGGCTCGACAGCCTGTGGGCTCGAACAATGGAACGCCCAGTACAGTGAGATGCGTGAGATAGAGTGGAGAAGGGCTAATCCTCAGGGAACCCGATAAGAGACCACTGAAGTATTCGATGTATCTGTAAATGATAATAACAACAACAATGACAATGAAATCTATAGATCATTGTAGGAATACTGAACTATTATTGGCTGGACACGTGGCGTTATTGGAATAATGATCCTTAAGGATCCTGATAAGAGACTACTGAGGCACTTATCGTATAGGTAAGAAGTAACGATAATGGTTATGGAACGTATGTGTATGCGCGAAGGCATGGACGATTGTGATTGGCTGACACGAGGGTCATTGAAATAAAAATATGCATCACGGCTGTGAGGTGTCATCTTGGTAATAAATTCACGAGCGGACGCGCATAACTATACGCTAATGAAATGCTAATGCTTGGAGGTATCGTAACGTGACGTAGTAAATGGGCCCTGAGTCCCATGGAGTATGGACTGATTCTTCGTTGGGACCGATGCCGGCTACGTGTCGTGCATCTTGAGAAGCTTATGAGGTCTCGTAATCAGTACCGTAGCCAGTCGATGCACGCGTATTCTGTGCGATGATGACAGCCTGAGGGAATAAGGCCCTTTAAATGCCCCCCCCCAGCCTGTATTCGAACAGCTTCGCGCTTAATAAGGTACACCGTGGGAGCTTGATTGACGACAACTTTTTAAGGAAACGAGATCGACCGGATGTTAACAGAAAGTGGATATTTCAGTAGTAGGGCCCTAATTTATTCTACCTATACTTATATCAGGCCCCGAATGCCTTTTGATCTTGTGCCTGATTATGATTGCAGTATCTACTGACGTAGATTGAGTTTGGTGATAGATATTTAAATTGGTTTTAATGAATATTGCTAATATGATGAAATCAGTAAAAATTCGTAGTCATTCGTAAAGGTCCGTTCACAAGTAAGCTTTACCTCCGATGGGACGGAACTTGAAGCGGACCGATTTTATCGTCCAGAAACCTTCTCATGGCGAATCTATCCAGAGCCTGATCACGACCTCCGCAGATGCTGCTGTAGTTCATGTAAGCCGACACGGCGACCCCAAGACGTTCTTTGCTGCCTCTAATATTGAGAAATGTATATATTAATGATTTTTCCCCACACAGATATGATTTCTAAAAAAAAATAATTATCCTACCTAGCATGGAGGACGACCACCCGATTGGGTGCAGCGTTCAACCAGGAGTCCAATTCCTTGCAGAGGGCGCAGAGTCTCTCCAGACTCGGTGCAAGACCCTGAGGCCATCCTGCCTCCCTAGTGTTAACTTCGGATGTTCTCCCAGGAGATGACAGATTGAAGATCTAAAAGACACCAAGTAGTCAAACGTCAGGACGATCAAGTACACTAGGCAAAAGCAACACTGGCAAGATGCGCCTCACGACCAGGAAGTTACAAAGTAATGACAGTCCGAGGGTCACGAACTCACCATGTAATTATTAGCGTGCTTCCCTCGAAGAAGGTTCGTCGCATGCTCCAGGACACCCTGAGCATCTTCCCGGTACCAGAGAGCAATGATCCTTTCCGTCACGTAACACAATTCCATAACTTCACTGACGCATCCGCCCTTACTGCTTCCGGTACCGGTAGCGTCAGCACCGACGCCAGGCGTCCGCGTTGGCGTCGTGCTCAACGGTTGGGTCTGAAAACGTACACGCGGCAATTAATTCACAAGGATTAACATACAATTTTAAATTCAAAATTTTCACCCTCTCTATTTTCGGCATATACAAAATTCTTATCACAAAAGTCTCCTTCATGACGTTATCGCTGCTATCGAATAATCGCCAAACAATCCCATTCCAGTCCCGTCACCGCAAAAAGACGCCGCCTCTCGTTCGTCCAGAAGTTCCCGTACGCCCTGCGTTCGTCCGTCGCTCCACAATGACACTGGCTTCTATTGTCTCTTGGACACGGAATCATCCCAGTGCCCGGTAGCCTTGCTACGCCACCGTTTAATGCACATTTTCCTTCCGCTTTTATTCCCTACCTGCGCTTACGTAACGTCACGTAACTTAGAACGCCGCTAACTTCAGATCTATCGAACATAGCACGCATACCAGTGTTGCAGTTCAGGTACGTAGTCGCCAGTGAATTAACCCGGTGCATACCCTTCGGCGGCTACTTGAAAAAAAAAACCTACGAAGGGGTTGCTCGTGCATCGGGTATATCTTTCAAGGGCACACTCTCGAACCCAATAAAGAAGAGAATCTCGAGTGGACCGCTGCTCATTGTGAAAAACAAGTGAGGAGCAAAAGAAACGTAGCGTCGGCGACGATGCGTGGTGATACGATACGTTATGGATGAAATTACTCTAATTTCTTTTTTTTATTCACCGCCACTGTAAAAAGTGTTCAATATACGTGACTCCCTCTTTTTACCGATCGGGGGGAGAGGAAGAAGACTGGGACCCTCTATCTGTGTTTATGTATATGTATGCAGCTATACTCGTATATTAGTGCCACGAAGGTTATGGGTCTTGGGATCACGTAGTGCAAGCCAGCAAAATACCTAGGGACAGCTGCTCCACGAGCACGCGACGCAATAGTCATTTCATACGCGAACTTATACAAGCGAGGTGGAGTTATGATTATTTTTCTTTTACGCTCGTATACGAGAGACTGGAGGATCGCGCGAACACGATGGGGTGCAAGTGTAAGAGCACGGCTGGCTGGGCTGGCTGCAGCCGCGAAGGAACCCGACGCGTCATGACCCCATAAACGTATTTTTAGACACGGCAAAAGCACCGTGACCGTTATGCTATATCGTTAAATTTTCAATTTGCCAGCAGCCATTGTTGAGAAATTTTATAATTTCGTCAGGAGCCTCCTTGTCTCTCGCGATTTTCGGGTACGCACGGTATACGATAAACATATACGCATACACAAAACCCATGGAAATTTATTAGGGCAGACACAATGGATTCGCGTGAGTGCGTGTCCAAAATAAATTCTGCGAATGTGACATTGAGCATTCGCGTGAATTCGCACGGGACGCGAATACATTGCGAAAATAATCGCGCAATTGTTTGCAGATGGAGGAGGGTGGTCAGGGGAACGAGGGGGAGTGACGTCACGTTCGCACGAATGAAAAATGGCGCTACGGCAATGCCAATTGCCGTTAACAATCGTAATTACTAATGGTTAATTCTAATTGCGACCGAAAACGTCCTCTCGACGAAGACGCCCGAACGAACGGGTTCGGCTCCCTTCGGTTTCGCGCTCTCAGCGATGTCGCCTCCTTTTATAGGATCGGCACAGAAAAAAAAAGACTAAAAGAAATTTACGAAAGTCAAGAGAGAAAAAAAGAAGAAGAAAAAAGAAACAATCTCCCAGACATTCTCTTGGACCAAGTACGAAATGTCAAGAGTCCTCGCTTTAAAATTCGCTAATACGCCGCGACGGTCGGACTATCGTCGGTGTCGGCAGAGACCTGGAACCGGCCGACGGTTCAACCCGGTACCCGAACAGGCAGCGAATATTTTTGCATAAAGGCTCCGGCTTGCGAAACGTGCTTCCCGCACACCGTACACGCTACGTATCGCAGTCGCCGTTTCAAATGTAAATAACCGCCACGACATGTTTTCTCAGTGAATAAATGAAGGCCCAGCTGACGCAATCGTCGTGGTAGCTATACGACAACGGAGCGTTCCGAACGTCGCGGCGCTGGTCGTCGCGGTCCGATTACTTCAATAATAAATATTTAGAGACGAGCTTGGGAAAGAAGACAAACTGCGAGTCTCTTATCTAAGATGATATAAAGTTATGCCAAGCCGTCACTATAGGAGGGTCACACCCGGAGGCTGCGATCTCACCTATAAATTCTAAACCGAATCATCCGAATTTTTATGCTTAACGATAACTACGTAAAAGATCATCGCGAGAAATAAAATTAAAAGAAAAAAGGTACATTCGTCCGACTCACCTGCTTCCCTCTGGCCATCGTATTGGAATTCTTCGACTGAGAGTCATAGCTGTTGTGCTGCAACATAAGAATAGAAGAAATAAAGATTAACCCAAAAATTAACGATAACGCTTATCTCCGTCGACCCGACTAAACTTTTCACCTCGAAAGAAAAAAAAAAAAAGGACATCGGTCATACGATGCCAATAGGATATTTCAATGTTAACGATCTCAAATGATGAACCCACCTCACTCTCAATGTGTAGCGCAGTGTGCCATACGGTAAAGGCTATACGGTGCAAGAGAGTTTCAGTCTCCTCTTGCAAGGGCGGCTTAAGGTGTCTCATTTCCACGTCATTATTATTATTATTATTATTATTAATGTTATCCTGACGCATCTCGCCATAGCGACAGCAACGGGCGCGTAGCCAACCGCGCGACAAAGAACTATTTGAATTTTTCATAATTTCATCTCTCGATCCTCTATCCATAATATTCCTATCCCTCTTTTCTTTTTACCAATAAATCTTTATTACTCTTTCAACCGTCCGACCCGAGTATACACGCCTCTCCCTCTCCCTCCTCCCCCCCCCCTCTCTCACCCCCCCTCCCGGACCGGTTGTTCCTGTCGCACGGTTGGCGACCGCGACAAAATAAAGCACGAGGCAGGCGTTGTGACTTTCGAGCGACCGCAATCGCCGCACTCGATCCGCTACGGAAATTCCTGTGCGGAATACATTTATTCCATGGGATATCGCAAAATTTTCGTAGTTTGCAATGCACGCGAGGCGAATAAAGAATTTAAGATATCCATTAATATGTACATACAATGTATACGGATACCAAAAAAAAAAATAGAGAGAAAAAGAAAACGTTTGCATAAAAATTTGCTACACGCGTACACAGTCCCAATACTAAATTTCTCTTTGAATTCCGAGCCTACGACGTAAGTAGGTAAGAACGACGTCGCGTCATGCGGAGACGCAATGAGGAATGCGGTCGTATTTCTCAGTCGTTAAACCGCAGCGCGTTTCCCTTAATCTCCTCGTATCTTAATCGCAGGTAATTCCATAAGTAGATACGAGATAGCACGTGTCACGGATCCGTGCGTGTAGCATACGTCGACATATAAGATTTCATCTCCTGATCACCTATCAAGAACATCCACCCACGGGCTCATCTCATCTCCCAACCACGTATCTCTATCGACTGTAACAACGGCATTATAAAGCACTCGCAGTTTTTCCAAATAATCCTGATTCTCCAAATCACCGTTATCTCTCGAGATAAGAAAAAAACAAAAAAAAAGTACCTACAACGCATTCTCAACAAACGAAACACAATATCGCACCAGTCATCTAGTGGTAACCGTCACGAGCCGCCTCACTGGTCAGACGCCCGTAATGAAAATTTATTCACGAAACTCTCGCACAACAGCCTTCGCAGTTCAATTCACAAGTAGTTCAAAGGTCATTCGGACCCAAACGCACGTACGATTTCATTAAATGATTTCGCGACCTGGGTCAACCGGGATCAGTCGACTACGCTTTACGGGAGCCGCCCCGACGCTGCGGGTGGATAGACGGGATGAAACCCCGCAGCATCCCGGGTCGAGAGAGAGAGAGAGAGAGAGTGCAGGAGAGAGTGTCAGAGAGGGAACGTAAGAGGGAGCAAGATAGAGTACAAGGGGTTCTACCGGGAGAGCGAGAGAGATGGGATCAGCCGGTAGCCATGGAGACGAACGGGCGTGTAGGAGTAACACGCAGGTCTGATATTGTGCCCGCAGGAAGGTCCCTCCAGGATCCCTGACACCTATCCAGGAAGTATAGCATATCACGGTATCATCTCGAAGGAGTATGGATATACTGTATCCATGTTAAGTATATATAGTGGACGTAATAGTTGCCACAGTGATAGGTGATGAGAGGAGGAGGAGAAGGGGGAGGGAGGGGGGGGGAGACGAGATGAAGTATATCTAGCGGGATTTTCGTCGTGGTTTACCGCTATGGAATTTATGAATGGGCCTGTTCCATTCAAATCGGTTCATTGGCACGCGTAGGCGTCCCGACGCTTAGTCAATAAACCGCTTACGATGCTGCTTGTCCAACGTAAATCGGTGGAAGGCGCGCGACAAGCGTCGCAGATGCCTTTACTGCGTAACCGTGAAAATTTGGATGGTGGAATCTACTTTAGTGTCTATACATGTATATAGGGTCATTCAAGAAAAACGCACCATCCGAAGGTACCGTAGATACCAGAGAAATGAAACGAACGGGTTAACGGGTGGTCCATTTGGACTGAATGACCCGGTATGTGTGTGCGTATATGAATATAAAGTAGTCGTACTTTGCTTCTTATGACGTCACAGTTATTACCTCCATTAAAGTGAGAATGCCTGATCTTTAATGTAAAGACGTAAACCTTGACTTTATACGCAGAAACCTTGGACGCACTGCAATAGTGCGTTAGTCGTAACTCCTGTCGTTTCCCATTGCGTAAGGGGCAGCTTTTTACACGTTAAACGTGGATCTGATCTCATGGGAAGCGATTACGTTTGAATTGAATCGAAGTTGTATTGTAAACAGGAGTGTGGAAAGATTACGTGAAAGAAGCAGAACCTATGGGGAAGTACCTGAGGTCAATTAGTATTTTAATTAAAGTATCGATCGTCAAGGTCGGTCGCGTATAGGGACAGATATTTTAATTTAAATTATATAATCGATCATTGAATTATATAGTATATCGATAATCGAATTGCGGAGTTCGATAATGAAAACGACATGACGATTTGCGAGGTTGCGGCTGTTAAAATTGCCTGAGAAGAAGTAACAAAGCTACGCGTAGAGAGAGCGGGGAGCCCGGTGGGATAATTAATGAGTACTGTCCTGCTTTAAAATATTCCATCAACACGCGAAGAAGTATCGAGAGGAAGATATGAATTTCAATGCGGCATCGTAAAGTTGGTACGAGGATTATAAACAGTGGCAGAAATCCAAGCTGGTTTTAAAATACTATACGTTCTGAACGCTTTAGCACTGTGCATAGAGATTTCCGTAACTCCTAGCTACGATCTTCGACCTTCGTTTTTCCCCGTGTACGAACCAATGGTGGTTTTGATTCTGGTTTGGCTTCGTTCCAGAGGCTACAGGGCGTTTCACGTTTTGTTTGTCCCTTTTAAAGTTCAACCTGAAAATATCATCCGCACGCGACGATATAAAGAAACACAGGGCCGTACCGATAAAAGGAACTGCGAGACGGAGGGGTAAAAAATTTTTGATTTATCGCCTGCTAGAAAAGCTTGCCAACTGACGTTTCGATAGACAAATGACGTACACGATTTTCTTACGTCATAACACAGCTAAAAGACTTTTCGTTATAGCTACTGTCAATTGACCTGATACCGAGTCGTAGCCTTTTTTTTTCCTCTGTGTTTGTATCTTTACCGTCCATCATTTTATACCGCGGAGAAAATGGAGGCGTCAGGACGTTGGTACGTCGTATCTCTCTGTTGTCTCAAGTTTCACTCTCGGGAGCGTCAATTAGCGTCAATGGCCATAGGGCCGGTTTGCAACGCGCGACTAAATAAACCAATCTATATTGTAGTACAGCTGTCACTCTGCGATCTTATTAGGTCAGCACTGTCGTGGCGGTACGTATCCCGTGCGCCCTAAATTTCAGTACTAATTTCAACCAGGATTCGTTCTTTTCTTTTATCTTTCTCCCTCGCACCCTAAACAACCTAGCCTCTTCGTCTTTCGCCCCCCTCGTTGCTTTACGACTGCCAATTTACGATATCAACTCCGGGCACAGGAGGAAGGAAGGCTTCGCCGAAATGTCAAAGTGGGTCGAACCCTGGGCCACTATCGATATTCTGGGTAATCGATACCCAAGACTTCGAGGTGGCCATGTTTAATCGAGTTCGCGTATCTTTCGTTCCGTGAAAAAAAAATATTTAGATCCCACGCTGAGAGCCTCGGTTGATAAGGACCGCGTTTTTAAAGGCTGTGTATATACATTGAAGCGAGAATCCGATTAGAGATTTTATTGTTAAACAAAACCAATTCTTCTAATCTACACAATGCCTATATTTATTTTTATCTTTCAAAATGGACTTGTATCGCGATGAGGAATTTCATTGTTTCCGCTCACGATAGAATTATCCTGCCACTCGTGTATAATAGCTGCTACGCGAAGATCGTTCGACGTCACTGTGAATTTTTATAAATTTTTCGTCACTTTTTTCCGTGCATATTTTCGAAAACACTTGAGAAAAAACCGACAAAGACACGGATAGCACGTATTCGCGCGCGAAGACTCACAACGGGAATAAGAACTGCGGCTATTCCGCTTCCGCGAACACTGTATGCTCTTAGTTAGTGTTACTCGTGGGCTGCATTGTCGCCGCTTTTGCTCGGCAAAGTTCCCGGTACGCTTCCTGGTTCTCCCGTTTCTCGTCGCGTCTTGCGGATCGCCTTGCGTGGCTTGCGATTAATTCGCTTACTGGCATCGCGTGACACTGGCGATATTTGACATGTGCGATATTTTTTTTTTGGTAATTTTCTACATTCAGTTACGATTACAGGGATCGACGCCCATCTACAGTACGGTCACAGTAAAGTAATACGAATCGTTCGACGAAGACTCGGAGATTATATGGAAAGTGGCTAAGCGAAGTCCGTTCAAAAATTCCGCTCGGCGTCGTTAATCGTGAATGTTTATGCGATAAATGACGAGAATAGCGAATGACGCAAAAGCGGCGACGAATGGCGCGATACGTTCGACTACACAGACGCTTGGAATAGCCAAGACCGTTAATGAACAAAAAAGCGCATAGCTTCAATGAAATTCCACGTGAATTGACCATATAAGAAGAACAGCCGTGAAAGAAAAGAAAAAGACTCACCAACGGTCTCCCGTAATAATTGTAGAAATTTCCGTCGCACTGAACAGTCGACAACATCTTGTTTGTGCTCGATAGGATTTGACAATCATTAAAAAGTTTAAAATTTTCTTTTTAAGTTTCACGTAAATCATTCGAGTCATTTAAATTTCACAGAAACATCAACGACCTTCGAATATTAAGCCAAATGCCGTATTACCGTTTCCTGATTCATCTTTGATCCCCGTCATCTGGAATTGATTCTCCACGTCATCGAGGATCAAAATCGCGATGACTGCCACGAGGAGATATCATTTCGCAATGACTACATGACCAAGTCACCCGGTGGGTATAAAACAACTAGAACGTGTCGAAGGCAAAAGCCGACAGAACTCGGATAGAGCGCGTTTAGTAGTCGACGAGCAGGAGAGGTTAGGGGAATCGAGTCTGCGCATGCGCAGTGTCCCAATAGAAGCGCCCCCTGCGGGTAGTTCCATCGCTATCCTTCGTATAGCTTTGTCCTTCTCGCTCTGCATCAACTTCCTCCTTTTTGCCTCCTAGCCTCTTTTTGCCGAACCACTCGTTTGCCACGGACGTCTCTTTTCATGATCTCCTAACAAATGGTTACCGGTCGAGTCTGTAATCGCAATTGCAGCACCGCGATTGCTCCTGACGAAGAAAACGAAGGAAAAAAAAAGACCTCCCGCCACGATTTCAAACCACCAACCTTATTTTTCCCTTCTAAACTCTTTTTTGCCCACCGCCAACCTTTTTTTTCCCTCGCGCACCCTTATCGATTCCCGTGCCATTTCATTGGTCCTGCCGTGATTTGCCTGACGTTAAAAAAAACCCCAGGAACGTCGGTAACGTTTAAAAATGAGGATGCGCAATTCTTTATATCTCGTATCAGATGTTCGAGATAAAATCTTATTTGTCTGGATACATTCGTAAATAATTCCGAGGCCATTTGCCGCGTCCTTGATCCTCGATTGCTTTTTGATTGGCCACGATTGGTTAATAGGCTCCCGGCTCAATTTGGAAAATAGGACGGTCGCGTCTTTTCGTGACGCAATTCCTTAAGGCGTTTTCAATTACACCAAACGTATACGCGTTATCTCGCTCGGCGTCTCTCCCCTTTGTACCAAAATGGCGCAGGTGTCGACGAAAGTTTCGTTACAGGTGAACAAACGAAGCATCGTCGTTATTGAGATATACGGGAACCGTTTAAGCCCCGAGATACCGGAAGCGGAACTTTACTGTACCGTATAATAATAACACGCGGTTCGTTCCGAGCCATTTCGTTTTTCCTGGTATATTAATAGCCAAGGTTCTCCCAGTACTGTTTATAATAAATGATGCTCCTATTAAAAAGGGTACGTTCCGACTCCCGAACGGTGCCCCCGCTGCTATTTACGGCCCTGACTCTCGAGGTACGGGACTCGCGACGCCGGAAGATGCTATTCCCCATTCCCTCTCTTCTTCTCCCTCCTTCTCTCTCTACCCCCCCCCCTCTCTCTCTCTCGCCAATACCAAAAGTCGAACACCACCCCGGGATGAGACTGCGAATTCGCGCGAAACCGATAGCGTATCATAAATCAAATGATCCGTCCTAGCCATTGGTTGGGCCCAGCCCGAGGGGGTCAGTGGTGGTTAAGTGGAAGAAAAGGAGTTCATAAATTTCGATGCACTTAGCTTGGCCGTCAAGAAGAGGAAACCAAGAGAAGCCGGTATATGCATTTCTGTTGAATGTGGTTAACGGTAGCCGATAACGAACCATCCGCCCCAAAATATAAGAGCCGACCCTTAAATCCATCGTCGACACTTGAGATTTCTCAAATTGCCGAACGGTTCCTGCTCCTCTTTTCTCGTACTCTCTTTCGTTCCCCCCGTCCCCGCCCTGTTTTATTTTTTTTTCGGCCACCCCTTCTCAAACAGCGGAAAGGGTTGTTACGCTACTGAGATCGGAGTAACTCCTGAGTGACAGTATCCACGTGTTTAAATTTAGATTTAAATGCAGCCGGGTAACTGAATGGTTTCTGCTTCTGTGGTTTTACTGGTGCAGTTGTGTGCAAGCTTGTATAAGGGGTGAGGAGTTGTGTGTGTGCGTGTATAAGGGGTAAGCAACCCTTGAGAGATTGAACAGAGACCCCACCAATCCTCTTTGGTGTATCCTAAATAAATCTAAACGCTGCAGTGCAGATGCCGCGCGCTGAAGGATTTCAAAATAAATTTTGCTCCAGGTTAATTTGATCCGAGGACTATGCGTGAATCTGCGCGAGAAGTCGCGTCATCGATATTGGCAATTTTTTTTCGCAAACAACCCTCCAACCACGCGTTCCCTTATTCCCTTCGGGAATCAAAAATGATTGCTTATGGCGTTACAAGAGATTTCCTGACGTCTAACTGGGTCGCGTGTCATACTTTAGTAAGACAAATATTGACAAATGACGACAGACACGCTACGCGGGAATGCTAGCGTATTGTACGTGCATATATATCAGCCCCTTTTCTGCCTAACCTAACCCCTTGGTTTCACCCTTGTTTTACGAGTCGAACACGCGTACGGGACAGCTTGCTGGCGAATGCCCATTGACAACTGACAGCTGGGGTCGGTTAGGACCTGTCAACTACTATTACCAAAAATTTTACACTTCCAGGCGCCCCGGTTCAATTTGACTGAAGAAATTCAAATTTTCAGCCCCTGTCTCTGATAGTCACAGAGAATGTAATATTTTGGAAAATTTTGAAATTTTTTTCTATTTCCGAGACCGTAACTCAAAAGCGTAAAGAACAGTTTCAAAAGTTCCTACGGATAGCGCCCGTGAGATGTTTATTTGTTTGGGGTAAGACGGGGCAACCCTAAACATGGGATACAGGGTCTTAAAGATTTTAGTCGGGCCACCCAGCCAGTACGAAATATAGACTGCAAAGGAACGTATACATACGTTAGTGGAGTCAAGGAAGCTTGAAAACGTATGGGCCATTGCGCACGAGTGGCTAAGGGTAGTAATTCTCAAAGCGGAATGGTGTTCGTGTCGGGGAATCGTTAGTTACGGAGGCTCGGCAGCCGTAATGGAAAGCAAGAATCGAAATAGGATTTTGCTGATGGATTTTCATTAAGCTGCGCAACCTGCTGACCCAGAAGCAAAAAGAGAAATAGAGAAGTACAATGTTCCGCCGGGAAGGGTACGGAGCGGCAAGATTATATGGGGAACGAAAAAAAAAACAAGGGTAGAAACCTTCAATTGGATATAAGGGGTCGGTATGCATGCCGATAGACCCGGGAACAGCAGCACGTGCACCCCTGGCTAAAGTCACGGTAGTCGCATACAATCTCTGACCTCCTGACCTACCTGCAACCCCTCCATACAATGCGCGACCCCTATATGGAAAATATTCCTAAGGCAAGCCACTAAAGGATGAACAACTTTGAAAATCAACTCGAAATAAATTCACCCTGTTGGAATTTCTTTGCTCGAATGTTTTCAAAATACTCACCGTTACTTGTTGACTGTTTGTCGGACTGGGACTTGGGCTAGGGGTTGAATTCGGCGTAGACGCATCCCCCGGGCCCAGTAAACCACTGGGCGAGGTTGAACCACCCACGACACTTCCCACAGTCGGAAATGCTCGTGCAGGATCCGCTTGCCATTGCTTGTGTATCTGCTGCGAGGTGTCGCGAAATCTTGCGCCCTGTAAAGAAATATAATAAATTAAAAATTGTTTAAATTCAAAAATTCATTAAAACAAATTTGTGGGAAAACGAAGAATTACGTATCCACGTAAATATTAATTGAGTCACTGACTTGGTAAAGGTCAATTGGCACTAGACACGCCTCGCATTCCACTTTGTGGAAAAAAATACTTCTGAAAGTGACTCTGGTGTCATGGAGTACAGTCATTTCCGTTATTAAACCATCTGCGTCCTTGACTGGAGACAGATCAGCGAATATTCTCTACGTAAATACTTGAGTAATTCCCGAAGATAGGATTAGATAAGATAGCAGTATCCAACGCGAGCTGGACTTTGATAACGACAGATTGGACGAATATTGAACCGGAAATACAGGCTGAAGGATGTAACCGTCAATCGTGACGATTTTTTTCTACGTTACTAAGTTGAACGAAAACGAAGAAAGAATGAACTTTCTAATACGTAAACCCTACGTAGTAACTGTATGGAAAACATAGGAATCGCGTGCGAATATTTTTTAAGAAAGGCTTAGAAGCCTCGGGCTTGGTAATTGGCACTTACGCAACGATCCATCACGTTGCTAATTAGCATCGTGGTTGAATAATGACAGAAATAAGAACGATAAAAGAGGCTGAGACTACGGCCGTTACTTTATCATTAAAAAAAAAGAATTCGAAAAATTTACCTGCACGAGTCACATTATATTTATATACACAAATGTTTAGGTATGTCGCGTGGCAGTCGGTTAGATATATAACAGAGGGAGCATACCATACGCGAAGCACAATGTGTGTACATATGTAAGTACGTATCATCAGAGCCGCGATGCATTATATTACAAGAAGCTATTTATAAAACCGGACAAAACGACTAGAAACACACATGGCGACGTACTTGATGCTCGAGGAAATTTCGTAGTAGAGTTGTCTGGATAACACGTGTCATACGAAGGAGAATTAATAGGAATACCACGTGCTGCTAGTGAAATTGTTCATGGATAGATCGACGACCTATATTTATCACTGTGAAATAGCTGTAACGCAATAGTGACGTAACGATTGGAATAAAGTCCAGGAAATTATTCGGCGTATTAATAAAATATTTGCAGCTTCGCGATAACAACAGTCTCCATGCGTCATGGTAGGCGGTTATAAACAATGACAATGATGTGTCTTATATATCGTCGATGACTTGATTATCCATAAAATGACGTATTACCTCACTGAAAAGTTCTTCCAGTTCTTTAGGAGCGATTTTCGCCTTCATCCTGACATCACGTTATTCCTGTTACTTATCCCACAGGAAATTAGTAGAGAAATTGTATATACATTGTATATATAAGAATTTAACATCAGTCCTGTACTTTGTATATATATGTGTGTATATATAGACTCATAAAAAATATGCCGGACCTTTTCTTTCGTACAGTCTCAGTCCTTTTATTCTCGCTTACTTTTTCTTTCACCCGCCATCTTTCAGTTTCAGTTTCTTGGTTACTACCGGCTTTTTGGATATATATATAAATAGTCCGTGACGCGGCACGTAACGCACGAGTGAAGGTCGTACAGCTTCCAGCATCATATGCTCGATTAACACTCCAGCGAGAATCATGATGTTCCTGTTGGAAACTGGGGTATTGTATCATCATCCGCCATGATGGATACCGTTATGATTACGAGAAGCATCCATTAAAATTTTTGCTATAAGTTACGCGACGCACTAATGCACTGTAAATAGAACTGCACTTTGGTTCACGATGCGTAAACAGCACCAGACAACCACCCGTGCACGACACGAAGAGAAATAAAGAAAAACAAAAAAGTTAAAGAAACACTAAGAAACACGAAGACACACCATTCCCATAGGAATTCGCGTGAGTCACGAATACGTAAATACACAAAAGATTCATGGGTTTGATCTTCAGGATCTTTGTCAAGCAATATCCTGAGGGACGCGATGAATTCGTTCAAGAAGTGACACTCGCTAGGTTATTCCGTGAGAATAAATGAAATCGACCGTTCACTAAGTCGCCATATTTTATACATGTAAGTCATTTATAAAGATGAAGAATTCTCTTCCTACAGCACTGGCTACACTTATCCACGATACACCGTCCAACTGGTTTCCCGCCCACGTCTTCAAAGACACTTCCGGCCATCCAACTTTTCACTCCTTCGTTTCAAACGAGACGCCTGCCATCCAGCCATTTTTCAAAAGACGTTCCGACGGCCACAAAAATCAGCCGTACCAACCGAATCGATAATCACGAATACAACACAAGTCGTACGGAACGACTTCACGATCGGAACGTGACTTCCAGACTGATCTCTCTCTCTCTCTCTTTATCTGTCTCTCTAGTGTACTAGTTCACTATAAGATAAACGTCTGCTAGATCGGTAGCAAAGCCAAGCGTCCGTATCTAATCGAGTCTCCATTTTTTTCGATCACTGGCGCAAGAAGTTACGACATTGTTCAAAACACAGCACCGACACTTTACCACAATATTAAATCACTACTAAGTACAGTATCGATCGCGTGAATTTCCATCAATAAATATCGATTCAGCAGTGAATCCAATCGGTAGTCCATAAACGATCAAGACACGTGGGTTATGTATCCGTCGGATGAATGAAATATCCGATCTTCTCAATGATTCAGCATTCCTTGATGACCTCGCGTTCTACACGCCACTCTTGCGTTGACTTGGCTTCGTAGTTATAGGTTAGGTACGCCGGTTGGTATACCTAGCTTGGTTTCTGTCTCGTTACCGGTTCCTTCGGAGAGCAGCGGTCGAATACGGGTGCACTAGTCGACTGTAGACAAAATACGGCAGCGCTGCTGGTATGAGAGTCGAAGGACAGACGGACGAGACAGGCAGTACGTCGCATGTGCCAGGAGCTACGACGACGGTCGACGGTCGGCGTCGTTATAGACATCAGGAGGGTCGCGGGTCGCGTATCTCAGGATTCTTAAGGAGGGGAACTGTTGTTTAATGCTATAGTAAATGCAATGGATATCGGTATACGCTGAGTATACGACTCGAAGTGTTTTTTATTGCGTAACTGATTGCTACGTGGGGATACACAATGCCGGTATTGCGCGCAATTTTACAGGACGACGTAGAGACAGACGTGAAATCACGAGAAATTCCAATTTCACTGTTGATTTAATAGAGATGGATCTTATGACAAGTACATAATGTGGTAGACATATGTATATATGTATTTACTTTATTTCAATTCGAACAGCGTTTCACTGTACTAAAAAACTGTTTGACTAATTAATATATATATTTAGCTATGATTATGTCACTGATTTGTAAACTAAACGAGTATAAAGATTGGAATAATGTATGGTGCATATATGTATATAATCAAATATTTATTAATATTGTCAGTGTGACGTCCGTGTTTAATTAAAATCTTAGCGGACACTTTTCTGGCGTCCTCCTCTTGCACAACTGGCTGATATACAAATTATCCAAAAACTTCGTTTACGAATAGAATAATTGTGCGCAAATTAAGTAAAATGCAAATATGTCTGGAAAAAAATCGGAAAAAGTGGTTTTTTATTTTTATTAAAGACGTTAATTAAAGACGCAAATTAAACACGTCCTTTTAAAAGAGCATTTTACTAGTTTTGCTTATATCTGCAAAAAAGGTTTATTTATTTCGTACAGTGAAAGTGCGGCATCAGTTTTTTTCGAAGCCTACATACTTTTGTTGTAACTTGATATGAAATTGACTTTTTTAAAAATTAAAACAGTGAAATTAAAAGCTAAAAGACTCTGCTTTTAAATTGTGACAATGATCTTGGTTCCAAGTGTAGAATGCGTGAAATTTAGGAGAGGCTTAAAAGGAACGTCGCCTGGACGAGATAACGTCTACACGGCGTTGATTACCTAGTACAACAGAATAGCCTAATGTAAGTAAAATAAAAGTGCGTGTGTGTCAGAGAAGCAACACGATTACCACATAGTAAAAAAATACGTGACAATTTTACATGTTTCTCGCGCGCTTCCCTTCTCCAAATAAAATCTACACCCACTGAAAATCGCTGAACTTTTTTCCATACCTAAACTTTCCTTTAGCTCTAAAAGAATCAAAAAATTCAAAAAATTCTATGTTCTATGAAAACACAGTTTTTTTTATCGCTCCTCTACAATCTGATTAAATATATTACCCAGAGTGCTCTTGAATCCATTATTCCTCCTATTACTCGACTCATAGTATACGACTTGCATTAAAAATCCGTGTTACATATACTCCACATAATTCTCCTACTTTGCAGACACGTGGTCACTCCGTACATTTGATCGCTTGAAAATATAATTCCTTCAAACATTGCACTGGGTAGCATACTACCCAGTTTGTCCGCCAGAGGGTAAATATTGAGACTTTTGAAAGATCAAGCGATTGGACTGATCATCGTGAAAGTTATGCCGAATATGGTTGGCAGGCTTGGCTCAAGTCGTAAAGTCGGCCAGGCGTTTCCATGTGCGTTATCGTTAAGCCTTCTCGTTGCTGCGTGTGCAGTTGAATTAGCCGGCGATCCGTGTGGGTGTCACTGTAGGTGTGAATGTTATGGCTCGGAGTTCAGCGCTCGTGTCTGTTAAGGTAAATCGTAATGGCACAGAAAAATATGTACGCGCTAAGCTTTTAGCGAACGTAAGGTTAGACGCTACATAGAAATAACATAGGTTAGTCGAGTCTGATACGTAATAAACATAAGTATGAATCTGTTTCCCTGTCAAACTGACGTTCTGTTATTCGAATCCCTAAAGGAATGCGATAGCCATTGGCATAGCGGATGTCAAATAAAAATTTGATTAATAAATAAACAACTAAAAGTGCTCCATTAAGATTTCTAATCGAGTCTCTAATACTTGGAAGCGATCTCGAATCGTTGCGCTGCCAGTGGGACGCGAAGATAACCGATTCGGCCCGCTGACAAATTAATTCGTTAGACGTCAACCGCATAGGAGATGCGAATGAATAGATCGATGTCTGATCTGTGATCAGGCATCATTGCCCGGAGTAATTATCGTACAGAACGACGTCTCTTCTTTTTGCCATCTTGAACCTTCAGCCAGTGAATAAAAAGAAACTAGTAGATATATTCGTATGTATGCCAGACGAGTGTTTATTCGATTCTCAAAGTTCTGCGTTGTGCATCCCGTCGCTCGATGTGTGCGTGCCTTAAGGTATCGAGTGAGGTGCTCCTATCGAAAGGATGGAATGCAAACATAAAGGCAATGTATGCACTGGAGACCCACGTGGGTGGCTGGCTAAGTGGGTAGAACTCTGAACGCTTGAGAACCCAGCTTAAGGACTGCGTTAGAATAAGAATAAAGAATAAATCGTTTTTTTTAACCTTTTGGCCACTCGGAAGACCTCGAAGGCTGGAACAGTCTGTTAGGATATAAAATAAAGGCAGTTTTATTGTAAAACGAGGTTAAAAATATTTATCGTTATCTCAAGTGGAATGCAGCGTGAATAAAGTCGATTGAAAAGAAAAATCAAATGAGATAATCCCTATAAAAAGATGCCGATAGCCCAATTCTGAAATTTCACCATATTAAATTCCACATGGAACGTAATCAAGTCTTTCGTCATTAATTAGTATAAATAACGAGTTAACGAGAAGTCAATGGGTCTTTCATTATGCTTCGCATGGGCTTCTTATCGTTCCGTAGTACTACGAAGTCTTTCTATATATTTATACACGATAACAACGATCGATAAGGTCTTTACGTAAACATCGATACCAACTGCCACACTGACCCAGATTGCCCTAGCTCAGATCTAGCTCCCTTCCAAATCACACTCCATCGCCGACGATTAAAATTTAAAAAGAGCCAGTGTGAACGAAGCTTAAAGCTCAGAGTCCTCAACCCGCAGGATCCGAATGAGAATGGGAACAGTCGTTCTCCAATGTTGCGGTAGCCCAAGGTTATCCAGACAGAAGACGTTGGGACGAAGTCAGGTTGCCATGCAAATGTTTGACCGAAGAAAAAAAGTCTCCCAAAAAAAAATATAAAATCTACACAGACCACGCAATCAGCGTGCATAATTTTTTCTTCAAGGTCTACCAACCCAAAGAAACAACCATTTTTCTCTAATCCCAAAAGTCGTTCCACGGCATCCATCTTGAGAGCCATAGACCCAGACACGATCCATCCTCAATGACTTCGTGCAGGATTATCGTTCGAAGAGCCTTAGGGTCCATTTCCAAGCGGCGCCTTAACATTCGATAAATTTGTCAAGGGATCGGATGGTACACGATCTCTATCGTGCGATGTTGACGCTTGTACGATGTCACGTGTGTCAGGTGTAAGATCGTTGAGTCTCGCGATAACGATCTGATTCGATAAAACATATTGGCCATTGTCCAATGGGGTCCGATCATTTTGCCAAAGCCGATCCTATCCGATCCTATCGCTCAAGAACAAAGGCCAGGATGAGTCCGTTACAGGATCGGTATCATCGATCTTTAACGGGTTTCTCTGTACGTGATTCTTCTATTATGTCCGTGTATAACTATATATACATACATACATAATATACACACAGTCCTTGATACACGAATGTCCTTCGACTTTCCCACGGACTTCAATTATGCCCGACACCTTTTAACGTACGTGTACGTTATACACACAGTTTCAAAAGTGTTTAGAAGCGTAACGAGAGTGATCCTAGAAGAATTACTTAACATGCTTGACTGTACATTTTACAATATAATTATTTATATATATATATATATATCGGTTGCAAAAACATGTACAGAAGATCGAATAGGAATAAAAGCCATGGCTATAGGTAACAAGGCTGTAAAGTCTAGGTGAGCGGCCATTATTGTCGGCAAACTAGAGAAATTAACATAACTAGCAAAGAGTCGGTGAAAACGAAAGTAAAGTGGATTGTGGAAGGCAATGGCGGATTTCCGTGATGCTCTCCCAGTCGGAATAAATATGTTTCTACCCGAGAGCTTTTACCTTCTTAATTGATACCATGAATTATTTACGAATCTTAAACTCCCGGTAGTTCTCCTCGACGCGCTTGTTATAACAATCAGAATAATTGAATTTTCGCCAATTTTTACCTATCACGTTTCAAGATCTAGCCATCTGTTCCAGTTTCCTGTTACGAAAGCGACGCACGGCTCCGATTCGTCTGATGAGATAAGGCGAGTGTGATTTTACGTGAAAAAAAGGAAAACAAAATTGGTTTTTCTTTCTTCAACAACTTTCTCTTCCGTGTCGCCCGATAAGAGACCACATGTGTGACCACGCACGAGCGAAACAAACGTGTAGCGGCTTAGGAAGGCACGAAGCTACAAACCTCGACTATACATGTATATAAATATACACATATATATATTCTTTCTCTTTCAAGGTACAAAGTGTCTGCCTTACATGTTAAGTCACCCGGTACCGGTTTTGTCATACACAGCGTGCGCCCTCCGATTCTGAGTCACCATTTTCCATCTCACTCTATCTCTCTCCCAAGGAGTATCTTCTTTCCTCTTTCTTTGAATTTCTTCAAACCGCCCACGCAACTCTCACGACCGCGGCACTAATTAATGCGTGCGCGAGCCACCAGCCGGACCGGACTAATCGGTTCAATTAAAGATACGCCTGATAGACGTTTGATTTATACAAAGATCGTTAATTAGTGAATTTTTGCAGAGAAAAAAAATTATCGCAACAGACGTCGCGACGCTGCGCGTCTTCGGTGAAATTGATAAAAAGTCATTGAACCGATTTTATGAAATTAGATTTTACTCGAGAAAGGGGATGAATTAAAATTTTCCTCTATACTTCAATTTCATAATTAATCGTACAACGTATAGATAGACCGATCCTGGTACGACGTTTCATGGACAAGTGTATAAAGCGACGCCAAGCGTCGCAGACCATACGTGACCGATCGGCGGACAGCAAAACAATTTAATGCGATTAGGAGTAGCTTGGGGTTCAGAAGCGAGTACTGTCTGTCGGCTGTCAAATTTCTACCGGTTAATAGGGGGCCCGGTACACACGTACGTAACAGTCCCATAAGGCCCAAAACGCAACGCACTTGCCGCATAACCAAGATCAGGGACCAATTCAAAAGTATTCACTTCACACGCATCCAGTATATGACAGATTGACTAACGATAAGAGTGACATCCGTCCTTATCACCTTACCTAATATAAACATATCTTTCACCATGTACTACTAACACATGTCCCAAGCAGCGAAGGTCAAAAAAAATTGGTGGAAAAAAAATTTCCAAAAATCACCTCGACCTTTTTTATCCGTATTATCTCCAGGGTCCTCGAAGGCATCCCAAAGGGTTAATTAATGCTAATGGGGCTGACCTCGAATCGCATACCTGCGGTACATCAATATTCATTAACGCTTCGTTATACCGAATAATTTCGCATGTGTTGATCGCAGCCCACAAAGCCCAAGGCTGGGCTAACGCGTGTGTGATACGATATGTTATAACCTGTGGCGCATAACGCTATGCATGATTACTCGAGTTTACACGCACCTTTAAAGCCAGTCGAGGTTCAATCTAGTCTCGCGGGTACTGATAGGAGATTTACCTGGAATTAGCACACGCTTGTGCACTCATACGGCCATTGTAAAACTGAAGTAGATACCGACGACGTTACGTCTGTTAGACGTAAATGTGCCGTATAGCTACACACTGATAATTCTACCGATGCCGACCCCGACTGATATGCATGTTATCGTGTGTGCACGTATGAAAAATTATGCATGGACTCTAACGTGGATCTAGTGACGAATATTATTGTTATATAATTTTTTATTTTTTAAGAAATTCATACATTTCTATAGCCATCACACTGGGATTTTTCTATCTAGGAAATGTCTTGAATGTGAACCAAGCTTAAGGACGTATTATATATATATTTTTAAAGAAATCTGATTTAACATAGATACGAAGGTTAGCGCAGAGACTCAGGGCGATCCGATGGCCATAAATCGTGGAACATTCGTATAATTTGATTTCGCCAGTTTCCTCAATTTTATTGGCTGAATCCTTGGGCGACCGAATCAACTACAATTTCTATTGGCCATGAGAGCCTGACGGTGCCGCTACGAAGTAACTAGTGACTTAAGTTTTAATCGTGCTCGCGTCATCGTCGAGACGGGGTAAACTAGACTGACTAACAAGCAGGAGTGACTTGACGTAATAAAGGATCCTATAGCCTAACAGTGATTTGAATTTCACTTCATTAATAGGCCGATTAATTCAACGCAATTACACGTGATTTATTGTGACGTATTTATACGCATACTTTATAGTATACCATACGATATATATATATATATATATATATATGTACGTATACCCCATACACATAGTAACTGCATGTCACATTATTCTCTTACCATGTAAACAGTCACTTTTAACCATAATCTGAGAATCTGTATACACATATGGTAATGCAGTAATTTGATACTGACTTATGCCAATTTTCTTGCCAATAATCGTAAAGATCTTTTTACTAGCTTCTTCTTAATAGTCCAGTCACGAGCTTTCGCAATGGATGATAATTCACATGGATGCCTTTTACGTAACCCTGCATACTGGAAGTAATACGAAGCCGCAAGACGGTTCGTGCGAGTACTTCCGTCAAATCCCGGAAGTGCGGGTATCGATTTATTTGCATGACTCCAGGGCATCGTATCGCTCGAGATCGTATCTAAACAGTTCAGACTTGAACGATATTTCTATTTTTTGCTCATGCATATTTTTACACACATTTTCCACGCATATATAAATGCCGACGCGCAAAGAGAGATAAATCGAAGCGAATTTTATTTTTTTTCTCAAGTATATTTTCTCATAGGAAATAATCACCAGGTGAAATACCTGGTGCAAAGTCTCGCAGTCATACGCTTGAAAATACATAAAAAGTAGCGCAGTTACAACCAAGCGTTATCTAATCGTGCTCAAGGGTGGAAGAGAGGGATTCCTTATCACAGTTCCCCGTTCCCCTATACCCCCTCCCATACCCAAAACGCTCATACCTAGATCCCCCTAAACAGGTATCGCCTGAAATCGCAAAATAAATTCACCCGGTACTCGAGTCTCAGTTAGATAAAATAAAAAAAAATTATTCACTAAATGACAATACCTCGCTAGTAGTTATATGACCATTCATTCTGTCGTTATCCAGGGTATCCCATAACCGATTTCAAGTGCTATAAATTTCAGGTGAATCCAAATTTGAAAAAAAAAACAATAAAAGAAGCACCAAACATTCAAAATCTCAAACCAGCATAGCAACACTGATCGGATTAAAATTTGAGTTTACATTCTGAATATTTAATCGATCGTCGGTATAAAAGAAATTTAATTTTCACCGTCACTAATTTTATATTACGATAATCGTGCACTTGATGAATTAATGGCTAATCGATTCTCTACGATAAAATATTACTGAGCGTCCGGATCGTTTTCGTGAACGTCCTCCGTGTCGGAGCGCGCTTCGCGGACTGGATCCGCTGGCTCGGTAGAGTAGCGCCGGTGCAGGGGTACCATCGCTATCACCATAGGCACCAACTACCGCGAGTATAGAACAGTGCGAGACTGTCAGTCTGTCACTCTGTCAACCGTTGGTAGCAGCGGGTAGTAGCGTCACCCTCTAGAAGTGAAACACGAGTACAGAGTGGCTAAAGCAACGGTCTGGTACAGTAACAACAAGTACCAGCTACAAGTATAACCGAGACGCGAAACTAGTACGTACTACCTAAAGCACTAAGAACTAAGTACAGCACTGCGGGTAGAGTACATTACTAAGCAGACAGAATATCAGTAATGTAGGCAAGTACAGTGGGTATAACCCTTGTACCCAAGGCGAACCCAAGGCAGTAGAAACTCTACGAGAACCGTGAAGAGGCAGTAAAGATTGGCAAGAGAGAGAAAAAAAATTTAATTCATAATAAGCAAAAAAAAGAACAGTGGTATTTTTTTCAAAGGAATAATATTTCCATTAATCTTTATGGAGTATCCATGGCACTGCTGCGTTATTTGTATTCCAGTCTGGTAATGTTTTTTTTCACTTTTAATTTTTTTTCTAAACTCCACACATTATACCTCGTTCCAGGCTGGCCAACCGAGAACAGTTTAATATCGTCTGGCACACCTGGGTAGCTGACTCCAGTAGCATCCTCTTCACCGTCCGGTTCTTGCGGCCTGTTTACAGTCCTGGACGTGGCCAATAGGCACGAAAGAGACAAGGAACCCGCCTATGGCAACCGGGAGTTTCGTACTTGGCAAGGACTGGCTGCAAGTTCACGTTAGTCTATATACGTTGGAGGTTAAGTCGACGGTCAGTGCACCGGGAGTTTACGTGCCTCGTGGTGCTGCGGATAGACGAGTATTGAGAGTCTCTCCTTGGAAGGTACATTGCTCACATCCTTACTTGCTGCAACTTCACTCGTCTCACTTGCTCCTCCGCTGCCAGAGCCTGTCTCACTCGTTCCTTCGCTTCCTGGCATCTGCCGTCTCTTTGGGAGGCTGTTGGTCCAGGGGCAGAAGACGTCTCTCAAGAAGGTAGTCACCAGTCAGCGAGGCGCAAGACCATCTTCGGGAAACAAGGACGCGCCGGATTTCTATCTTCGTGCAGGCTCGTGTCTCCTCGCCTGGAGCCAACTTCCTACCGACGTGAAGTTGGCTCACACGCGTCAGCGAACCGGTGTCCACTTCGGATGGCCATTCCCGGAGGATGCTCCGCGCGAGGAAGTACCGTTCTCTCTGCGTTAGCCATCGAGATTCTGGATGGATTTTCTCTCTCTCCCTTTCTCTCCTTCAGTCTCTCCGAGAGAACCTGCACACGACGTTCGGAATGGCAGGGAGAGAAGGTTGAGGTCTTTTATTGAGGTTCTCAACCTTGCGAACAAAACCTATGACCGAGCCCACATAGTTTCGCGATGACATCGATATGTCATATATCTACGGTACCAACGTCCTGGGCCATTTGGGTATTAAGACACCATACGAATGGCGCATTCGTGATTTTAATCCAACGCACGTCAGATACCGGTATGGCAAGTTTACGAAGTGAATTCAAGGAAATAGAAAATTTCAATTGTCACGCTTTTCTATTTTAGACAATGGGCTGTCCGGAAGGTACATTGCCGATTCAATGGTTTTCGAGTCATTGACAATGTGTCTCGATGTATTCGAATGTTAATTTTAATATTTGTAACTTTTGAAATTTCATTCTCCTTTTCTGCCTCGTGTTGTTCCTGAAGCCCGACATTCATCCTGGCGCAGTAGGTACTACGTTTCTTGGGCTGGAGTGCATTTGCACCGAAGAGGGGAATTACGTACGTGACACGGGGTACCTACTCCAGGTAGAAGAGATGGTAAAGGTAGGTAGGTATAAGGCAAGTGAGCAAGTAAGGCTCGTGCCCTGCCCGGTGACTGAACCCACACCGCATTACATACGAAGAAGCATCTCAGTGTCTTGCCAAGACGGTGTGTTGTATGGATATTGTTCCGAAGCAACAAGAATCCCTAGTGACCATCTTTCGTATCGTTTCCATTCCTTTTTTTTTTTTGAGCCCACGGAGTGACACTAGATTTTTCCAATTTTTCATTCCACTCCGGAACACCTAATGTCTTGGATAAGGATGTACTCTTGCTACTTAAGGAACATTCTGTGAGAAGTAGGAACGATGGGACCTATGCTCGTTTTCTTTCTCGTAAATGTCCCGCGCGGCTGGAGCGTCTGGACCCAGTAGATAAGGAAACCGGGAGCTGTGAACGTTAAGATGCAAATTGTTGGGCCTCGTAAATGAGATTGACTAAAATCATTTGGTTTCATGTAAAATTAGAAGAGTTTAAGAGAATTTTTATGTCTTGTATTTAAATATACGAGGCTTGCGTAACTCTTAAAGAGATGGGAGATCTGGACCTTGTCGAATTACAAAATTGATTTAACGTCCGCAAGAATCGGAACTTGTACTGTCGTTTTTGGACAAGAGAAGGATACCTTCGTTCTGATTCGTTGGTACTGATGCGTACTACGAAGGCAGGGTTATGAAAGTCAGGCACATGGGATGGTAGTATACCTTTGGGCTCTGTATCCTCGTCCCTCCTCTATCTCCCAACTGTAGTCGCTACTCACCTGATAAGACAATAGGAGATTCATTGGAATTCAAACAAAAGGAGTGCCTTTGATCCGGTAGCATGTGCTACCTGGCAATGCGTGGCGCAATCATAGAGAACATATCGAGAACGATGTCGGTTCTGCCTTGTTGGCATTCGAGTAATGGATAATTCATACGTTGAGAAATAGATTAAGAAACTAGAGTCGCAGATGAGTACTGCCATTGACTCTCAATGTATTCCATGAGGTTGCTTGCGAGGGGACTGGGTGCTTGCTTGGTAGACCTCGTGTGGACTTACCTTGTCCTCGCACGCCTTGTGGCAGATGTATTTGCATACTGTAACAAACGAGAAAATAAAAGGTCATGACTATTGAATTCCTCCCGGTGATTATCAGGTTGAATGTATCTGAATGCGCGATGAAGAATTCGAAGCTTCAAGTACGCCGATTGGATGTGCTTTGCGCAGGGAATTTTAAATTGCATCTATACCCTGTAGGTAACGCAATCTATTTGGAAATGTCGGTAAAGTAGTATCTTGCACGGTAAAAGCAATGCGCCGTACCTACTTTACCGATCGTGGGTATATACGCTGCTTAGCACAGACACTCACCTCTGCAGCACGATGCCTGCTTTACTATCGGCTGATGACACAGATGACAGAGTCGTTGCTTTCTCAATTGTTTCACACGAAAAACATGACACTGTGGCTCGAAATCACTCTGAAAATAAAAAAAGATATTCGTTTTAAGATGTGCATCGAACTGATGTAAAAATGTGACATTTTGAAGCATAAAATTGTAACAAGCATGTTCTTCCTTCCATTCGTCTAATTTTTTCCCAAGGGGGCCATAAATATACACAGATTGCTCCAGGGCCGTTCTAACGAAGTCGAAGTTTTATTCCTGGCGACGATATCGCCGTCGTTAAAATCAACTACGTCGCGGACCGTCGTAACCCTTGGCTTTCTTAAACGGAACTAGCCAACCAATAAACCATCCGGCAAGTGAGCCAGCCGACCAACCAGAGTAACCGTAAGACGAACGAACACGTGAACGCACGCATTATTGCGCGAAACGTCGATGCAACCTGAAAGGAATTCACCAAGGAATGCCTAAGGCCACTATTCGTTGTATGTTGTATACGTTTTACCTTACTGTACATACATGTACGTGATCCGGAGATGCACGACTCCGATTACGAGCACGCGATTCCGTTTCTCCAGTTTGAATCTCACGAATTCAATACCGCCCGCTCATTGGTGGAAGCGCACCCATACCAATTTTCATGAAATCGGTATTACGGACGCGTCGCGACGCTCGTGAAATAGAACAGACGCCAAACTCCAATAAACGTAAGTACTACCAATTGGCTGCTCAACAAAATCCTATAGTATGCAGAATTCGGGACGTCGCTAAATCATCAGTTCTGGCGAGCTTCCATGTGGAGCCAATTCCACTAAGGTTCCACAAAATTCACATGAAACTGGACCAGCCTCGTGAAGATCTCAAAGTTCATCGAACCTCAAATCATCATCGTTTACATGAAAGTCAGACTAGCTGGTAAAGGAACGAATACAAATGATATCTTGATGAAGTAACCGGGTGCATCAGCTAATTGATCTTTAGTTCCAGAGAAGAGGATCATCCAATCGGTAACGATTCGTACTACTCATAAGGGGCCCTCCCATAACGATCCATAGATCCACTCTATACGGTGTGGATCGGTCCGGGATCGGTTCCTCCTAACTGACAGATCGAAAGACTGCCGTGTCAAGATCAGAGTAGCCGACTATGAATAATCTAGTAGAAATTGTAACGCCTCTTTAGCTACGAGTCATTGAATAAGATCTTGGGGCCTTATTGGGCCCGATCTGCGTTGCATCGAACGATGGGTTCAAGGTACTGCCAACTGCCGACTGTTAACCAACTTCGAGTGGCGTCAAGTGCCCGACTTCACGTCTTACAGAGTTTCTAGTGCAAAAGCAAAAAGTACGTTCTACTCTTAAACAGTACTGGCTTTGTGAGGTTATGTTTGCGCTTTGCATTCGGTCCACTTTGACTTGCATTAAGCTCGATGATACAAAGAGAATTCACTCGTTAATCTTTATCTGACTTTTTTCTTTTGGATTACTCTATCCCTTAGACCGTATTTGATCTTTTTCTTTTTCACTTTAATGCACGTTGCTCGTATCTCTTTATACTTTGGATATTACACTACCTTACCGACTGAGCTTTTAATCTCGACTCCTTTAAAGTTCCTTTGATATCGTTGACTCATTTAAAAATCCCCTAGCAGCTCTAAACGCAGGGATTAACAGATGCATCAGGATTCGTCGGACAGTCGATTACGTCTCTGTCTATCATCATAATAATAATCTAATACCACGTATAGAATACGAGTAAAAAAATTAATAAAAAAAAGCATGCCAGTAGAATCGAGGTTATTGCTTCTCTAATGACAAGATCTCCGTGCGCTTGGTGGGACTTAGACAGCCAGGGCCTTATATCTAAATGGGTCCCCGACACTATCCCCTCGGCCTAACTTCTGTATATAACCAGCCTGTCGTCATTCTCTCGCAATACACTTTTTTCACGTATTCATCAAACGAAGGTTGCAGCTTCCACGAAAATCCCTACTTTCTTCCACTACTGTACCACTGTACCGGAATCTTCATTGGAAGAAGAAAATCATGGTGTTTGCCATTGCGTAGAAATTCCAATAACAGATCGTTTCAACCGTACCACGTAATACCGGCGATACCGGCCGTGTGTACCGTTGTTGTTGCTGTTGTTGTGGTATTTGCCTTTAATATTCCGGAACGCACGAGCGCCAGTACTCTCCGAATGGAAATTTATTCCAGAACGATTTGAGAATCCGGTCTCGTTTGCATATTATTTTCGTGGCTGGACATGCGCCGGGGTGAGCGGGGGCGGACTGTATCGCCACCAGCATGCATGGGGTCTGAATAAAACCACGTTAAATGCGTATCCATAATCTCTATGGTGGACTCATGTGTTTTCTCTTGCTCAATCGTCTTCCTTTTTCTTTCGGATTTATTTGGGGATTTACCGCGACAGGATTACCAATCAGTGCCCTGCCCCTATTTATGTCTTTTTTCGACATATCATTATACGCGCAGGCATGCCAACCAAATGGTGAATAATTCACTATTCAAATATATATGTATATACTTTTTCACAGTCACCCTTAAATTTCTTATGTAAAACCATTGACTTTGCGTAAGACTGACATATTTTCAATTTTTTCTTTTATATTCGTATGTCACACATGTCAATTATGTTTATTATATATATGCACATACGTATACTTGTATATAATTTATACCCCACAAACATAGACATACAGATACTAGAAATTTTAATAATTTCATTATTTATTTTGACTTAAGCCAACTCCGTATCTTCGCCATTAGCTCGACAGCCATGATGAAAATCAGCATTCAATAGGCTTTGCATAAATAAAATCACAGCCAAGAAACGCGGCCGTAAACCAAAGATTTAGTATTACGTTTACCGACCACCGTACAAGGTACAGGAAAGCCTTAGTAAACGACGTCCAAAGAGTTTTAACGTCGACTAGACGTCCTCTGACGTCTAGTACAGAGTCAAATGTTTCCGATGGTTAGGAAACACCCTGGTTTCCCGGTGGTCGGTCGAGTGGAGCAAAAAGCAAGAAAAACACACAATCTCACGGGAGAAAGTGACAAATGGGGTAGCCGCGTTACACAGACGACGTTTCATGCTTGGCGATGCTCACTCTACTATAGCGTGAAAAAGTCGCGCGCCGCGGCGCCTATCTCGGCTAAGGTCCCAGGGTCCCTTGCGAGACGCCAGTTCGAGTGACTATGAATAATCGGCCTGAGAGGCGTCGCGACGCTAATTCGACCGTTCACACGTGACTCATCGTCTTTCGTTAGAAGGCAACACTTGTGGGCAGTTTTGCTTTTGTTCAAAATTGTTTTGCTTCTTTTAAAATAGAGATCAGGTCGGTACAAGGATTCTGTGAAATTTAAAGATAACCCGACGCTGGACCAAACGTGACGCGATATATAAGAATTATATCCGCATCTATAAGCTTGTACACATAAGACTAAGGAACAAGGCTAAAATCCAAACTAATGTCTAACCACTGGAAAACCCATAAAACACGTAAAACCATCTGTCCAGCATCCCTAAATCTTTAAGATATACATACACGGCCAAAGGCTCTTAAGATTTGTGGGTAAAATATTCGTGAAAAGAAGACAGAATGATACGAGCCTTACGAACCGCAACGTACTACATATGTATACACGGTAAAACCATATGAAGACACGTACGTCTAACCATGGGGGCGTTACTTGGAAACGTCATAATCCTTCTCCCATATGTATGGGATGCTGGATATAAATCTGATCAAGCGGACAACCATTATAAGCAACCCTCCTATCAGCATCCCATGGGTCCTCATTACATGGAATCGTTGAATTCCAGTACCGTTAGAAAAAACACCGTAAATTCACCATACGAGAAAATTCAAAACCATAACCGCGTGCCTAACTCAAATTCTTTTTTTAGTCGGTACCGACTCGAGTCGCAATAATCACATATGGGGGGGGGGGGGTCTCCGGACCAATTTACGTAATCTGATCCTATGTGACTTATTGTTCACAGTGGGTTATATGGCCGATCATAACACGTAAGGACGTAAGTAACGCGTTGGTAGTATTGTCATATACATCACACAAAGTACTTCACATATGTGATAAACAATGTTTGGATACCGAGGCAGCTACATATGAACGAGACTTAAGCTCGAGGGAGCCTAATCGTTGATTGTTGAGCGGCGCGATAATGGGAACGGTTATATGGGACTAATTGTTACGTATAATGACCACCGGCCGGTTCGTGACCTCCGTATCTAGTAACGGACACCACATATATGAGTACTCACATAACACATATGCACATACGAAGTTATACTAGATCGAAGCATGTATATATATAACGTGGTATCGGAATTTATTGTAAGTGCCTTTGCCGGCGGAATTCCAATATAAATGATCGTTAAGCGTCAGTACCACCCCTCGAAGTCCTCCACATATGACCACATACGAAGGCGCTGGTATCGGTAATCCGTAACAGAAATTAAAATTTAATCAATAGAATCAGTAGCGGCGATTCGCGACGAGATCGCAATTGCGAGTTGCGATATTGCTTGCATATATGTATATGTGTCATCCACATATGTTTTTACTCATACGTATGACGTCTGGAATAGCCATATGATTTATGGATAATTACACGGAGTACGTATCCCATATGCAATGCCGAGTAGGTAGACGCGTTGGTAATGTCGAAGCCCAATAGTAAAGAGCGCCCGAGGCCCATGCGTGTACGCATACGAGATAACACATGGGATATATGTTGCGTAGGTGAGAATGCGTATAATCGAAGATAAGCCATTCAGATAAAGGGATAAATAATGCTCAGATATTATCTACTGGCTCGCACGGACAATGGATGCACGTTGTGATGGTTTAGTTGGAGTGAGTTAAAAAAAAATTGAATTACTAAGAGTATGAAGTGAATCTCTTGATACAAGGTAAATTTCTAGCTTGGATTTGTTACATATAGCTCGGATTTTACAATTGAATATTAATTAATTGGATTGCGCGAGAGCAGCGTACCTGGTACAGAGACATAAGGATCATTGATAACCTTGTGTCATTTATTTATACGCGATCCGTGTCTAATTTAATTTGACACCATTGCTCGCTGAGTTGCGTATTTTCCTACCGGTCGCAATCTTTTTTGCCGCTATTTACTTTTACTTGCAAATGCTCCTTGAGATAGAGTTATTCGGATCGAATGCAGTGATCGTTATCGAACGATAATATCGACTAATGAAAATCATAAAGAAATCCTTGAGAATTTTCATGTTTCCTATACCTGCTGCGAGTGCGAGAGAGACGGATTTATGGGAGTTTACCTGAGTAAGAGAAGGACGTACATATCGCTGAGCAAAATTCTGACTACTGCGCTACCCCCTCTTCTTTTCTCGTATTTTCTCCTCTGTCAATGCGTCTGAGAACGGCTTAAATTTTTGGTATCGCTCGTTCTGTATCAGCCTGTATCTAGTCATTCAAAGCGAACGCACATTGCATACTGCAACTGCACGCATACCCGATCCCTTTCTGAGAAATATCTAATACCGTCTTTGCAAATGCATTGTCGTGATTCGTCCCAGGTAGCACTGCACGTTATTGAAATACGTTCTAACCTACGTGACTTCCTTCGTCTTACTCGGCATTGCGTAAGTCACGTAACACGCACGCACTGAGACGATGTTTTCATGTAATTGCGTCCCCGCGTATTGCCATTGGTACACCGAGCAGTAGCAGAGACTGAGATACCGACTCCTATGGTACGTTCTTTATAGTCAGTTTACATGTAGGTGGGGCAGTAAAGAGACGAAATTATAGGGCGAACGGCCATTTTGAATAATGGACCATTTCCTTGCATCAATTGACAAAAATTAAGGGACGAACAAGGGAGCTCCCCCTCTTCCCCCTGAGAGTGTTCTAACCATATAAAGTGCGTCTGCATCAAATCATTTCGTATTGTAAACAATGCCTTAATGGACACTGTTAGGCGGTCACGTGGCAGTTTTTTAATGACGGATTACGAAATCATTCAACGGAATTTTTATTGGCTGAACGAGCGACAGTCGTACCATAGAAACTATGAAGGTTCAATCTTTGTTTCCATTGAGTCTAACGCACGTGTGTATATGGTGATTCGCTTGAACTGGACATTGACAGCCAACGTCGTCGTACTTTCCGTAGTAAAACAATGCGAGGGCGCGTTTCCATTGCGAACGACAGATTCTAAAGTGGGAGTCGAATAACAAATCTAGACTCTTATAATGTATTCTGAACGAGGCTTAAGGACTTCGCGACGAAAAATTTTGTCGCTTGTACCCATCCATGTATAAAGTGCGATTATTTTTTAACATAAGTATAAAAAAATTTACTCGATTCAATTATTTCTTAATTATTTTTATAAAGTTGTCCATATAAAGGAGGGTTCACACGTACGTCTGTATACGTGTATACGTGTTAGGTTATTTGACAAGGGCGACGTACCACGAGGGTGCGACACTTGTCACTCAAATGTTATGTCGCCACGTGCCAAGAAAGGGACTTTAGGCTTCCAGCTCGAAAATAAAGATCGCGGACGTCTATTTATCCACGTGGTAACGCCATATAGGTATCGCCGTTCACGTGCACTGTAAACCATAGGACATCGTATGTCGTCTCTTTTTATTATTAGACCAGAGAAGGAGACGGGTAATGCGATTGACTGTAATATTTGTATTGTATGTTTGTTTGTTACTATTTTTAGCCTGAACTACGCAATCAATTTTGACCATATAAAAATGATGATCCTTAAGGTCTGAGTAGTGTTCATAGTTTTTTTTTCCCTGGAACCATTTGGCTGCGCTTCGAATATGGGCTGTCTGGATTCGTGCGTCGAGACGGGAAGCCCCCTCCCCCTCACCGCTATGGGTGGAGGATCAGAACGTCTAAGGCGTCACCAAAGTATAGGTTAGAGTATTAATCATTTGGCCATCTAACAGTTTTTGCAAACGTTTTGCGAAAAATAATAAAAGAGAACAATTAATGGCAAATAATAAAAATCACGATTCCTAGAAGAAAATTTAACGAAATAAAACTTAAGGAAAATAAAAAAAGAAAATTAAGTACATGGTCTTTTTCTTCGGCTTGCAACTATGAGGTATTCGTTTCAGTATTTATTAGCTAACGAGTTGAAACAAAAATGACCAGAATTACTAATACTATAACCATAATGATTTACTAATTTTTTTTTTAATTAGCATCTCAAGAGTCTATTGAAATAAGGAAAATAATAAAATCATACAACCCGATACAGGAGGAAGTTCCATCGCAAAGATAACGAACAGTCTATATCTTGCGACTATCTGTTCTTACATTACGTAATTCTGGGATACAAAGATAATTGCATAACACTCACATCCATCGATTCATTCATAAATACATTGAGCGTTTCTTTTTAAAACGTATTACGTGGTTCCATTGATTTAAAAAGTAAAAAAACTGACTTATTGTAAACTACCATATAGAATTTCGACTTCCCTTCGGCAATACATATGTACGACCGGATCTAATTATGTAAAAATTATACACGTGCCTAATATTACTCACATACCGGTTTCCTCGCATATAGTAGTCTCTGTCAGTCAATGATATAATTTCGTATACCCATTCCAATGTCATTATACATAAAAAAAAAGAAATTCCTCATCATCGACGTTTTTGATATTCACGGTTTTGCATATTGACGTTCCGAAAAAATTTCAAAAAGTAGAATCACTCTCAATACTGTCTTAGCGCTCTCGCTATTTGGTGTGTTGTTACTATATTACGCAAAATCATTAAACCTCGTTCAAAAAGGACGCACACGACTTACTGTCAATATGCCATAGTAACATCTTTGGTCCGTTTAAAAAATGTTCCCTGTCCCCTGGTACCAAAAAAAAAATAATTTGATAAAGCATATATCCCTATACAATACCAATAGTCGAATTGGGATATGCAGTTACCTACTAAGCTGGTCCGGATACGTCCACCCCGCTTGGAGTTCAGTAGACGAATGAGACAAGTTGACATATCTCTATGAAAAAATTGCATATCGATACGCGAGATGGCACTGCGATAGATGACAGATGGTACCGCGGCGATAAACTGAACTCGAATACAATAGAAAAAGAAGTGCCAGACTACGAGCTAACGAGTGCCGAAGTACGTCGCAATCGTAAAATTAAAGGAAAAGAGTGCATGCTTGTTTATCCTCTTTGACTTTATTAAAGCTAGAATTTTTTACATATTTTTAAAAATTATTACGCTCCAAACTCACACCGTATCCACGCTGTACGTCGAGACGGCGTTCGGCCGCATCTTCATGGATCCGCAAGGCATTAGGGGAACACTGAAAAACTGTCGAGCGTTACACTTCATTAACTAAACTAACAGACTCGCATTTGCCGACACGCCCGCATCGTTGCGTAACTCGCGTTCTCCCAGTACATATATATATATATACATATATATGTATATAAGTTGAAACATATGATACCACCGTATTTTAAGAGCGAGTACACACGCAAAGCGACAAGTCGCCTCCTTCTCGCAAGGACGACAACGTGTAGGATCGGAAATGGCGGGCATTAATTCTAAATTACATAGACCGACGTTTTATAGCGTCTGACGCCTAATGTCATAATAAAGATAATTAACGGTATAGGTCGGGTGTAAATGAGTGCACGCGTGTACGCGATACCGGGAAAGAAAAATTTATTATGATATCACGTGGCAGGAGATACCACGTCGAATGGCGCGTCCATCCTTGAAATGGAAAATCCCGTGGTGGTTGATGAAAAAGGAAAAAAAAATATATGGCCGTACTTGAACTCTGCTTGTGCAAGAACAATCCAAAACGAATCGCGTGGCGGATTTTTTGTGGGTTTCTTGTATATTATCTACTGTGTGGAGTGTAGCTTTATAGTGTGTATATATACATATACATCTGTTGGTTCAATTAGCGTGTTTTGCAGAAGCGAATGGCAATAGCAGTGACGGTGGGTCCTACCAGTCGCGTGGCTGGTTTGGGTCACGCGATGATGAATCATTAAGCCAAATGAGAGGATCCATTAGCGAGAACTTTTTCTCGAGGTTATGGTAGCGCAACTGACGCAATATCCGTTTACAATTAATTAGTGATATCTTTTAAGCTGTGAACGAACGACGGTAGGAAAGAGATTTGGCGTGCAACAGGTGTTACTTTGATAAAGGTAATGCGCCAGCAAATGAGTCCGGTAAGAAAGAGCACACACTGTATATACGTATGTAAATCTCAATGGTAACGAAGATCTTGATCTCGATCGTGCTAACGATTTACACGGGTCTATTAGCGCGTCGTTAGGGTACCGAATGAGGATTTTAAGATCGACAAGGCGAATTTCCATAGGTCAAATCTAACTGGCACGAGCGCAATTGACAATCGTCACATGCAAATCGATTGATCACCATACACGGCAGTCACGTCGTTCAATATTAATAGGAAGTAACGGTGTCGCCGAGCGACAATAGGATCGCATGCGATATACGTATTGGAACGGCAGTAGAAGAATGGAGCCAAAAGATTTATATTGTCGCGTCGTGGAAACACGGCCTGAATAGCCAACGCCTAGTTGGTGTCTCTTTTATTATCGGCAGCATTGCCATAAATACTGAACGTTAGATAGGCTGAACAAAAATAGCTCGGATACGTAATTTTGAAATTTTTTTTAAAAGTCTACCTAATGACAATGAAATAAAGATTCATGAAAACAGGCCCTAAGACGGTAGACGGTGTTAAGGTATTCCTCGAGTGAGATAGGAGAGTTCAGTGGCCGATTTATTTGCTCGTCTTTTCAACGCTCCCTGTGAGCGTCTACTTTGGTACGGCCCTGTCGAAGCAAGTTAAACAAACTGAAGATCCTCGAGGATCCCGAGGGATGCTGATGGACCCCGTCTAATTAACATGCCGCGTAAAACGTAGCCGTTAAAAGGTTCGATACACAACGAGGGCGACAAGGTCGGTTTACACGAAGACAGTGAATCCTGCTCTCGGTAGTATTAGTCTTTGGGTATGTGGATGCTGCGCTGGACCACGTACCAAGAATTTTGGTACCGCATTATCCGTACGTAGAAAAACGTACCGGCTAGCAGCCATGATTCCAGAGCGCGGATAACGTTCTCTTATCAATGCTCACTTATCCGTATAAAACATGGCGTCTACGTCGTTTGTACATTTGTCTCTATGAACTGCAGCCATTGTTCAGGATTAGTACGTGGTATAATGTATATTGAGAATTTGACGTCGCAGAAGATCGGACAAGGACCGAATCGGTCTGGTAGGCTTGTAATATATTTTATAAGACCAGGTGCTTAGGGGGAACAAAATTATAATGAATGACTCGACATTATTATTCGATGCCGAAGAATATGTCTTGGAGATAAGAAAAAAAAAGAAAAATTTATGTCACTCGAAACAAAGGACGTGACTGTTTCTAACCTAGCAAAGATTTTATTGAAAGGAAAAACATTAATTGATTCTATGCACTCAATAATATTTTATCGATTCACAAGGATCCCTGTACACCCTATACGTTTACGTATCGTCTACGGGGTGTCTCGAGAGTAGAGCAGGGGAATCGAGATAGGGAGACACGAATAACCTAGAGTATGGATTATTGATCGTGACGGTAATTTACGTAAATTACGAAGGGCCTAGGATGGTTAACACATGGCGGATTGCGATTGACCGGTCTGGGTCAACGATTGCCGATCAAGTTCAGCAGCCAGTTAACAGGCTGGCAGTTAAGCCCTGCTGTCGTTCTTCTTGTGTCTGTCTAACGACTTAATGACGGGAATTTGCCACTTAAGGGTATTACTCTACGTACCTATACTGCCTGTCCTCCCCCTCCCGACTCTCACACACGTTTCGTACTTCGTTCATTCGCTACACTCACCAGCCAATCAGCAATTTAACAATCAGCTTCCACCTACCTCTGTAGTGTATTCACGGAGCTGCGGGTAGCTGAATTTTACGGTTTACACTGTCCTGATTACTCGCGGTGTAATTCATGGGAATTCGTAGATCCTGGATCGATACTGATCGATAGAGATCGATAACGATACTGGGATCGTGAATAGAGATCGTGATCCTTCGTAGAATCCGACCACCTCCGAAGCCACTTTGCTTGCTCTTCACTACCGCCTTGCTACTTGCTAGTGTAATTTTCTTATAGGGATATTCTAGGTCTTGTGTACAGTGTACTAGGGAATTTTACAAGACTGCACAGCCTGCAGCGACCTGGAATGAAATTGACACATCCTGTGTCAGTGATTTTACATGATTTTTGAAATAAGGAATTTTCCTAAGTTTTTATAATAAATTAATCTTAACTACTGAAAACACTTTTTATTTTATTAATGATTCCGTGACTACCTCTAATTTTTAAGAACTATTCTAATGGAAACGAGTTCCAATTGACTCATTGCCAAGTTAATTACGCGCTCCAGTGCTGTCATGTCGACGGGGTACAAAGATCCTTCCTGTCGTCAAATAATTTGGAGTCTCCAGCCTTAGTACCGATGCGATCGTTCAGGCGTAACTTCAGTCAATGGAAATAAGAATATCGATAAGCAATTAGCAGTAAAGTCTAAGGAGCTCCATTGGTTCTGCTAATTGTCCTTGAAAAAAAAAAATTGCAAAAAATCATTTTGAAGGGTCGCCAGCTAATCGTGAAATTTCACGGAGCATCCTCACTGCCATTCGCAACGATCAACGAGTGCAAATCGGCGGAAAGGGATGCGGCAAGTGGCAGGACGGAGGCGTCCTTTTAAAAATCGACGCCCACGCGCTCTCATCGGAATTACCGAGAGAATGTAGGCCACAGAATCTGACGGCGCCATCGCTTTAACAAAGCGATTCCGCTCTTGCGAAAGCGCCCTAAGCACCTGACATCATCCTATCGACAAAGTGCATTCACTTGTCGATGCTCCCGATGGTTACTAGACAGAGCTAGAAAAAAAAAAAAGTCCCTAGAAAGCCACAAGCTCAACATCCGCACGTCCTACGTACATATTTATGTATACCAGGATTAACCCGTATCATTTTACGTCTCTTGCATCTGTAGAATCAATCGATAATACCAACATAAAAAGTACAGTCCAATAGGTAGACTACGATATACGTATAAGTGGATCAATATATTATAATATAACGTATACAATATGAACGATAACAAAATCCAATGTGTAAGCAAACACGTGGGTGGTTTTTGCAACGCGCGTGATGCGGATAACGCACGAGGAACGATGCGTAAGGTGGCTGGTTGTTTGTTGACCCAGGCGCACCCTGTCTCTGAGAAAGGAAGGTCTGAGTGAACGAGCGAGAGAGAGAGAGAGAGACGGAATGCAAGAGGCGCGAGTACGCGTGAGAACGTCTATTCCTGCCCATAATATCCGATATGGTGTTTGAACAGGCCTGCGGGCCACCATGGTAAAATGATTAACGCGATGGTCCTCGGAAGGATCGCGTTGCAGTTTGTCTTTGCTGTTTGTAAAAACACGAAACGCGTTTAGGAACAAGCGAGACCAGCAAGGAATGACTGTTACTTTCGAACATTTTTTTTCATCACGAAATTTCCCACAGTGGGATTATTATCCCATAGCCAAGGCTTGTTTATCTAGTATAAGCTTACACAGGATGATCGTGAGATTATCCCTGCTTTTTTCGCGAATTAACCCGAATCTCCTTTCGCGTTAAAGAGAGGAAAGAGGAGCTTTTTCAGCTGCTCGTGTTTTTTTTTAATACATAGCCAACCTGAAAAAAGAAAAAAACTCCTACAGAATTCTAAAGAGTATCTCTTCGCGAAGAATCGACTGCCCTAACGGAATGGATACTCATGAATGGTACGTTGACCAAGAGATCCAGCGTCTATTCGTCCGCTGTACCATCGGATGCTGTACGTCTACCAAAGATACATCTCGAACATGCCAAAACTTTTGGCGAGCGTTCAAATATCGGCATAGAAATATTTCGCATGACTGAAATTTCAACAATAGTCTTTTGATCTCGCATGGACGAGAAATAACATAGAAAATAATTTCAGCGCGTACGATGCACTCCTATCTAAACTGCATAGTGCATCAGCTGGTCCAGACTCGGCTGCAACGTTCAAATCCAGATCCGTCCAAATGACCGTTACGCTATCGAAGTGCATCATTCCAATGTGCATTGCCAGAGAGAATGCAGCCGGCAGACTGTATATATAGACCAGTTTGCCACGTAATGTTTCATGGATAAGTGCAACCATGGCGAACCGTTATCGATAGGGAATCTACCGCGAAGTAAGGTCGACAAGAAAGATCAGGGTGGTTTGCGGTCAAATAGGTAAAAAGGATGAACCAGTACGTGACCGCATTGCAGCACATGCATATAACCATGTATCGGCTTCACATACCCCCCTCCACTCGCTTAGGGCACATACGCACCGCGTCATATTTATATATAACGTACTCCTATGTACCGTATACCATACTACACATATACTCTCTTCGTGTAAACTCTCCTGAGCACTCTGTAAATCCCAGTCGAATCGATGAATGAACCCGACTGAGGATTCTACTTTGAAATTCACCCTGGTCGCTCACAGGCAGCCGATAACTCATGTAAATTTATGCAACGCCTATGTTACTACGCAGGGAAACATAGCCTACACCAATAATCAAGATCGTACGAGTAACGCGTATGAAGCCAGAGAGAGTGAGTGAGAGAGAGGGATAAGCATGTGTGATTTTACTTTTAAATTCAAGAGACACGAACGCACACACGGTATGCAGGGGGGATGGGGGGGGGTGAGAAATTTTTTTATCTTCGAACGACCATTGTTGAACCCCATCCCCAGAACCCTTTACTCTCTTCCCAGAGACACCTTCGCTCCGATGCATCTATAGGATCTTAAATCATTGACAATCTCGAGGTTACAGAGTCCTACGGTACGTTTAGGGTGGTATATGGGCGTTAACGGTAAATAATCTATGGGGTTCGTAAGAACAATGATCCACCCACGAACATCCCTTTGACATTTAACAAGTCCGTCACCCACGTGCAATGTAAACCGACCTGAATGTTCAGAATATTGGAAATTCTTTGTCGTTCGCCGCTTCCTCTTTGTCTTGGTCCCTTTCTTTACTCTTTCCCCCCCCTATTGGCATTCCCCGTCCCGCCCCTCCCGCGAGGTACCTGCTTTTCTTTTAAGCCGGTACCACATAATGCACTCGTCTGCCAACAGACAATAGCCGCTCGATTGCCTATTCCCGTTTGTCTGCCGAGTCGCGTAACGAGATGGAGATGCTGCTGATGAATTGGCTGAAGAAGATGAAGGTCCTACAGTTTGGTCCGCTGAGACGCTTAGCTATAATCTCCCCGAGGGAATCTCTGGAAGAGACCTTGGGGTGAAAAGTGGATATTTTAACAGGAGCTTAACGATCGCAGCATCCGTGGTCCATCGGGAGGAGAAATATTATCAGAAATTTTCCGGTACCTTTTGGGCGGTAGGTAATTATCCTTTCATCCCTTGAAATTTCTTCTCTCTCTCTCTCTCACACCCAGACCGTCGGCGTCCTTGTCTTCTCGTCAGCACAGGGAACGGAGTCTCATGGTCGGCTACACTCCCATATCGTAGCCTCGTCCATTCCTCCTCGTGACAGAGGTTTGGCGTCCCTTTGAAGAGTGCCGACACGTAGGCCGTGGACGTCGAGATGACGCGTAACACGGAAGTCGTATTTTTCTATACGAGAGATAGCCGCTGGTCCAATTTGCAACCTCAGCGATGAGTCCAGCACAAAGACACGTATTGAATATCCATAATAATAAAGAGATCTTTGATCGACGTCTATGAAGGACCATTAAGCAGCTTCCGAGTGACTTGAAAATGTTTTGACACCAATCTCAAAGTGGCTCCCACTCGAGATGCCACGTTAATCCACGCTCTTGAGAACTCGCCTTAGCGTCCAGAAGGGTCCATGGTCACGTGACAGAAATTTCGGCTTGGGAATACTCGCGCAAGGTATTTTGGTGGTTCCGCGTAAACAAGCCACTCCTGGTAAGAGAGCCGCGTAACATGAGCGGCCAGGAAGCGCGACAGGTTGTCCGGACCAGTGGAGATTATCGGAACCCAAGGGACTTAGGGTGCTTCGGGATCAAGAAGACAGAGATGCTTCCCACGGCGAATCATCGTCCTGGGTGGTAAAGACCATCCATAGAATTCTCGGACGACGTTTACCAAGATTATCGTACGTGTATCTTTGACTCACCGGAAAGAGCACTGAGACTACTATGGAGAAGTATTATAAGAGCAAGGTGAATTTTCAAATAATCATACAAGGAATGTCGCAAACTCACGTTTCCCCGATGTAATAAAGTTGTGAAGGTACGTTTGACTCCAGTGTAAAACAGCCTCTGGGGGGAATAAAGTGAAGAAGTGGTGGTAGAGGGGGAGACTGATTATGTAAAACGTATCCCCGGGTGGTCATATGTGAACTCACTCTCATGGGAGCATGTGTAGTTACGTATTGGCCAGTACTTGAACCTACATGAACCTCACTCCCCACTCTTGCTGCCTGGGTGTCCTGAGTATGTGGGTGGAACCACAAAATTATCGTATCCTCACAGTGATTGATCCACCCACTATACTATATACATCTTTTAAGATGAATCTCAGCGACTGAATAATGACGTATATTATTAAAGACATGTAAAAAATTCCCAATGATTACCCGTTGCTAATTAACTCGAGTATATTAATTAAAAAGAAAAAAAAGAGCTAAGTGACCATTTTTCGGTCCAGCCTCTTTCGGCGCCCTTGACGCATTATTCTAAGCGCCTAGCAAAAGGAGCCGTTCCAGGAATACGTCGAGAGCAATCCTGTACGGTCCAGCCGTAGACCGGGATCCTCCTCTTCTTTTTCCTTCATCTCGTAGGACCCAACTAGCGACCATTGTTCCGCGTGAAATGTTCACACGTGTAGAATAATGGCGGAGAGTAAAGTCTCAAAAGGAACACCCGCAGCGGCGATTAACGTCCAGCCATGTCGTGCGAGTGCGAAGCCACATGGAAATGGGTACCCAAGAGAAAATCTTCGAAGAAAGTAAGCTCGCACGCACTATAGTCCAGTAGTATTCGTGTGTCCGTAATACCAAGGTAGGTAAAGCGTTCGCAGGAATTTCTTAGAAATGGATTGGAGTTTGGATTTTTCAGTTAATCCCGGCATGAGAAAATCCAGCATGGTGGCGGCGGGACGTCGTAACCATTCCGAGTCCCATAAATAAGATGGAATCCTTAAACGAGCCGACATGCATCACCGTGTGTCTCGTTCATTTCTAGAGACGGATTTATTAATCGTGCTCCATCTTGGTATACCGGGTATAAGTGATAAAGTGTGGTTTATATATCTATATATACCCTAATAAATATATATATATTTATCTATATATAATGCTTTTACACAGCATCACGTCTGATCCTTTGCCGGCGGATATCGATAAAAGGAGCACGTATGATCGAATGCGTGATTTCTGGGCCTTACGAGTAAATATAGCTCAACTCTCTCTAGCGTCCAATGGCCGCTGAACGTGCTCAGACGATACGACGACACATTAGTGCAGCATTCGAAGTATTTAGATATGCACCGAGCATCGTGGAAAGGGCCTTATTCAGATTGCGCGGGGCCCATTGTGAAGTCCGGGGCCCTTGGAATCCAACGGGTGACCCAGGAGTATACCCAAGCGCGCACGTATCTTCAAGGTCTAGGAATAATAGAGGAATCCCGACCTGGTGCAATCTGGTCTATAGGCACAATATTCCCTAGAGTGTCTCTCATCTTGCGTATGGCCACATACTCACGTACGATCACACGTGTCAGAGCTAGACAAGAGCACCTAAGGTATGGCCGAGAGGACCTGATTCCAATCTTGAACTCGTTCGACGTCGCTCATTGGGTCCAGGTGAAAAGTCCCTAGAGCCGTTAAACGCCACTTAGTGAGCCGAGCTAAGAGTGCCGCGAGCCTAGTGAGTTCCTAGTAACTTTATCATAGGTGGAATAAAGAGAAACCGATAGAGTCAAAGCAATAGAGTTCTAAGGTTTAACGCACGTAAAGAACAGACAAGACACGCTTTGGGGTATACATAAGCTGAAGGATGATTTGGGCCCATAGATACCTGGTCCTGATGACTGATCGATATGCCATTAATGGGACCCGTCTTAGAACCGTCCATTTTTATATACATCGCCTGGACGTGGGACAATGTGAAATAATCATTCTCCATAGTCTCGACTGGTCCATTTCGTGCCGCTCAACATCACCGCTCGTTTTCGTTTATTTGCTATGACAATCGCTGGTCTCCATACGTGTGCAACGTGAGTATACGTGTATAAAACATTGCCAGAGAAATGACGTGGCTCACAACCATGTAATTTCCCACGGACAAATATTTGCCCAGCGTCATTCCTGCGGGAGGTGCGTTAGCCTCTTTTTTTAAGGGAACCTTTTCCAGGGCGCCGATTACACCGTTGTCCGCTTCCATTGTGTCACCTCGTTTTGTCAGTGACTTCGCTCCGTCCGTCTGACAAACTTTCCATCCTGTCGCTATACGTGCACTCTGCACTCCATACAGTGTGCACACACCCATTATACCTGATCCTTCTTTCTCATTCCATCTTACCACTTGCCGAACCCTAACCCCAAAGACCGGTAATCGGTTTCGCGAGTCAGAAACGTGACTCAGACTGATTTCCGTCTGACTGATGACTCTTCGCTAGACCCCATGAATATATCCGACGCGTTCTCGTTGGCCTTTACCGTTCGTTAGGACGAAATTAGTATTGTTACCCTGGCGCCATTTTCCTCGAACTCTTCCGTCGATAAATATAACTCCGTTAGATGAATCTATTTTCAATAGCCACTACGCGCGTTACTGATATACGTTTCCGTATGGACTAGGTATGATGTAGGGCAACGTAGATTTTTTTAGTTTTCAGGTAAAAAGATAAAAAAAATTTTAAGCGGGAAAAATTTTTTGAATTTTTGGCATCGTCCACTGGACGTGTATTCCTGGAATATTTTCATTTCTAAGGATCCGTGTTGGTGTGGCGGTTGACGGAAGTACTTGAACATCCCCTTTGCGGCAAGGGGTGACATAAATTTGTGTCAGGGATGGTGTGTGCGATGCATTGCAATATGCATAAGGGGGGCCCAGGGTGTAGCTGCGCCATATATAATAAAGCATCGTTAGCGAGGGTTGTTCATGGTTTGGATAGTTAAGGGTGGAACGGATATTAGCCGTCTCGCCAACTCGAGGGTTGCCAGATAGGAATAACAGTTCAGATGCTGGAGTGAGTGCGAGGGGCGAAGGGACGGTAGGATGCCTCAATTACGTCCGCAGCACGACGCCGTTGACTCAGTGATGTGTAAGAACCACGTCCGATCGCCGGAGACACATTCTTGAACCGATCGATGGATAACGTTTATTTATCATTAATTATCATCGATCTTACGGTCTATTTAATTCGTTCATCACTCATCCGTCACGCCATCTCATCGAAATACCATGATGACATAGACAAACTAACCCTCCCCCCAATTAGCACGTATTTAAAAATTAGACTTTTTTCAAACAATCATAAAAATTTACAAAAAAATTAAATTTTCCAAAAATTCATAATCTTTTCGGCAAATTACGGATCGATCGATTCCTTGATAGAGCAGCTAATAGATATACGATATATCATATATCAAACCGATCGAAACGTTTGTCACATGTGACTTTGTTGGTTCCACGAATTGTGTAACACGTGCGTTCATTTATCTCAAATGAAATAACACGTGGTACCGTCAAACGAAGTATTCCCGCGTCAATTTAATTGGATCCCGAAGAGTTTTTTTGGAAGTGTATACGTCATTTATGAGACAAGGCCCCTCATCCATGGCAACCATAAGTCCAAAAGGAGAAGCATTGCTAGAAGCGAAAGGGACCGACTGAATGAAAAGCAAATGTTTTACCATGAAAGATTGGTGTTTTACCACCGGGTAAGTTCGAGACTAACCGAGCAGTCCCACCCAGTGACCCCCGGGGCGGCGCTAGTAATTTCCCAGTGTTACGGGTCCCATAAGATTATTTATGCCCCATAGAAACCCCATCGAGAGGCGCGTGAAGGGATCGAGATGTACACACGAGGGATCGTAGCACTAAAATGCATATGCTATATGTAACCTATACGAGGTGCCAAAAATGTCGGATAGAAAACGTTTTCCTTGACACGAGGTAAATACATTGGAGAGACAAAACAAGAGATATTATCTCATTATCGATGGGACCCCATAGTAAATAGTCCGGGTAAAATGGCGCGTAGCAAATTCGAAGAAATTTACGGACTCCAGTCATCCAGTGACTATCTGATCAGTTTAACTAAACGACATCAGTAAATCACGCTTAACTGATGTTTAGCTATGGGGCCCCCATAAGAAAGACCATAGAGGGTGTAGCAACCAAAGATATACCCTCCCACAGAACAGCCAAAGTCTAGAGGTCAAATTGGATTCCCGACGGAAAAAATCTAGAGGGTTACAAAGACCATAGGGGAAGGAGGAGTGGGATGAAAACCCATTAAAAAAATCAAGTCAAATATTAAATGCCGGGATGTGAAGTACCCAATCAAAAATTAAAAAAAAAAGGTCAAAATCAAAACTGACAACTCTTGGATGCACTTCCGGCATTTTTGAATGCTGTTAATTAAACTTCAAGTGGGTGTCTATTTATTACTTATTACGTAGAAGGTTTCGAATTTTTTTTCCTATGTCCCACTTCAGTCTTATTTATTTATATTTTATTTTAATCTTTCTCTCTCACCTTCGGTCCACGCAGCGTCCATTTGTCATTTTCAGTCTATTCCCAAATTCTAAACAAGACGCGCGTTAGAGCCCGTGTCTCGGTTAGGGTGTAGGTAATAACACGTGTGAATATATCACTATAATAATATATGTATATGGGGGAACTATAGGAGTCAGACCCTTTGATCTAACCTCAGAAGATTAGGAATTTTTTTTGGATCTCTGACTGAAAAGTAATTCAGCCGAGGTTATCAGCCAATCCTGAACCATCTACATACTAATCCGATCTACCGGCTTGATCTCGATAAGAAAGGCCACGGATGCTCGTAAATCAGTCGCCCAGTGCCAGACGTCATTGCCCATCCTGGACTCCGACTCTAACTCGTTGACTGTTCGCTGTTCGCTGTTGACTGGCGCATCAATTATTCAAAACAATGAGCAGCGACTAGAACGCCATGAAATTTCTCCAGGTAAAGATTCCTATTCATCCAGCATTTCCTCATTGCCATCACTCAACGTTCACCAATGAACAGTTCAAACTAGGTTCACAGGGTTCACGAAGTTCAAATCTCTTAGCATCTTCACTCGTATCCCGATGACACGTATAAACGCACAATTTTGATTTTCAAAACATAATTATACCAATTAAAAATTCACGCTATCCCGTCACGTGGATATTACTTAAATATCCAAAATTTAGCCCGCAGACTATTTAAATGAGATTTGATTAATTATACAAAGATTTTATTGCCGGTAATTTTATTACCGGTAAATTACAGAAATCCTAAACCAATCTTTCCACTACCTTCTACAGACTCCACAGACAGTACCAGTCACATCTGGAAATTTTTTTCAAGTTTTTTTTAGAGACCCTAACACCCACAGATGATTCTTTTAGAAGGACTAGCATTCCTAACCGTCAACGTTTAAGGCTTCAATCGAACGTATCGGGTGTACCAGTTGAACTAGCCGGGGTAAGAAAAAGTGTCCTATTTTTAACTGCATTCCAGTGCAAGTTCATCCCCTTGGTTACGCTCGTTCGCCGTCGTTCCCGGCTCACGAAAATAGGACAAGGGTAAGTGTCATCGATAATTGGCTACAAGCTACTAACCTCGTTAGTGCGATTCGCTCTGAATTTGCTTGCGATTAGCGTCAATAACGCGTGTTTATATGGTACTAATGTTGCACCGCATTAGAAGCATCTTCGATGCTAACGATCAGTCCGACATATATGCAGACATATGTCACGTCAATGAAATATAATGTACAGCCACAGTGTAGAGAACATAAAAACACGTGACTCGTTTTTTTATTTATTTTTTTATTTTTTATTTTCTTAACACCTACACACATACTCAATGTATTAACCAAAGACGCTACAGCACGTAAACTTGTGGCGGGTCGCTTACCGGCATAAGAATGTTTACACGTCAGTTTGGTTAGCACGTACCGCGCAGTGTTTGCCATCTCGTTTTCTCCAGACTTTGCGTTCCTTACGGCTTTTATTTAATTTCTTTCTTAATACTTCAAATTCTACATAATTTATTTTTTCTATTGTTTATTGGGCTACTCGTTGTTATTCCACCGAAAAGAAATAAAAAATTTCACTATCGTTCCCAATTGCATTAATTTAATCGCTTATACCGGCAATGTGGCGAACACAGGTGCGCTCGCGCCTATCGCTAATAGTAGGTACGGTTATAATAACAGATCTCTTACGCGGTACCATAATTTCCTGGCGAACATAGTGAACGCAGAAGTTGAACACTGTGTTCAGATAATAACGTGAAAATCGATTATCCTGTGAAGCTGAAACGGTAGAGTATACTGCGAGATGGTTTGACTTTTGAAAAAAAAATTTTGAATCCACACAGGGATGTCGTCACGTTAAAAGAAATTTATTTTGTGGAATAAGGTGGAATTTAATTTGTAATTTAATTATAAATTTTGAAAAGGGTATAAGGCGAACGAGAGTCTAATAATTTGGGCGTTTCCTGGAATACTTGTGGGAATTAATAAATTAGTCTGGATGCTGGATACGGTACCAATGTGGACCGTCCCATTTCATTGTTTCTCATAATGCCCGGCGGGGCCCTTTTATACTTGATTTCATATCTCTATGGGTTTACGACATTCCATGTGAAACGAAAGAAACTTAATAACTGGGACAGGCCATGAAATTTTATACCACGCCACTGCTTATTAGTGGCGCGTCGATCGCTGCTATTATTTATTATTGCTTATATAATATGAAGTCATTAGACAGCGCGGAATTGAGAAATTATTTTTATGGTGTTTTTACGTGACCTTCTTTTTTTAATAATTTTTTGGAGTCTGTCCACAAGAAAAAAAATATTTTTATACGGGCAATTATTGTCGCGGCATACGGATGCTTTCTTCGATTTCGCTTATTCTGCATAATCAGCACAGTTACAGCTGCTCTTTATCTTGTTTTCTCTTGCTCTTGGCTACAAGACATCTCCTCCTACTTTGCAAGATATTTACCGTGGAACTTACCTTGACGAGCAGATGAATAGGCTGACTGACTGTAAGTGGTTTTCCTCTCCTGGCCTTGCCGCCCCCGCCACCCAAACACTTTATCCACGGCATTCCTCAGTTTCTTTCCCTCTTCTTTGGTCTATTATCGATTCGCCAGTCTCACCAGCCCTGCCAACAAGATTTCTCTTGCTCTATTTCATTAAGGTGCTACGACGACATACACTTTTATTTTATTCATCGGAATCACCATTTTTTTCTTCTAATATCAATTTGAATACTGGACTTGCTTGAATCTTAAACAAAATTTTCTTCCTGATCTTCAAAATCTATGCATTTGAAATTCCATGCTTGAGTTTTTCAAAGAAATCCCTCACCCTTCTTTAACCTTTCTTCTGCTACGTTTCCTTTATTGCGGTTGCTTCCTCCTTTCCTCGAATTCTTGGTTTACCAAATTTCGACGTCTTTGACTTTTCTTCTTTTTCTTTTTATTTTTTTTCCCTTTTTTTTCAAAACTCAGCAAAAACCTTTGGTAAGTCGGTCAAGTCGAATACGCTCTCTTGCTTTATACCGATAGACAAGAAAATCCTGTTTTCTCTTTACTCTTGAATCGCCTAGGGAAAAGTTTCGAGTAGAAAATCGTCAGCACTGTCAGCGTTGTATGGTTCAAAATGATTTTCATCAGAGGCACTGGTAAGGCAATACTTTCATCGTATTAAAAAAAATCCTTCGATTCCCTCGAGGAAGATAAACTGGTTATGCGAGTAGACAGTCCATCCCAATATTTAGGCCTCTCATTAGAGACTTATCCGATCGCGTAGGTGGTATTCGAATTCTATTAATTTACTGTGGTCTTGTACGATGTAGTTTCGGCATCCTGATTTCTGTTTTATTTAAAAAAAAAGACTTTTTATCAAACCGTTCGTCCTTCGCACAAGTTCGTAACATTTTTTTCCAAAAAATGATTCGTCACCGATTGAATTGTGTTGGCGCCTTGAAATGTCTATCTAGTTGAGAATTTTAATAATTATTATTGATAACGACTTCGTGCGCTGTCATTACGCGACTGTTGTTATCGCGACTTGAAAACTAGAAATGGTAACCGTTGTAAATGTACTGATCTACATGTAAGTTTGAGTAAAAAAATGTAACGTAAAATGCACAAGACAAATAAATATGATCGAATAAGAGATATCAATCTTTATTAAAGGTACTGGAGTCTTGATTGATCTAAAGCAGTTAATTAAAAGTTTGATAAAATGACTGTAGAGAAACTGAATGTATTCTTCTTTTTAATTCACTCGACTCCTCCTAGTGAATACCGAAAGAAAATCTTTTATTATTATTACTACCGTTCTAGTACAACTACTTGTGCCACTAGCACTATTACTTCATGGTTATTAATGCTCAAGCGATAGGGACGTTTCAATTAAAACGAAACACGAAAGCCATATCGCGGTTGCTTTATTTACGGCTTGAATAAAGTTCTCGATCGTTAGATCAAACCGATTCGATAGTTTTCTCCTACCAATACATATATTCGAATCCTCTAATCACGACCACGATCAAAATTTATTAGACCCCGTCACGATCGTAGTGCAATATAAAAGAGAAATGTGAACAATTTTATTCCAGTGGGATAAAACAAACAGAAACCATATAAACAAAGAGACGTACATCGACGTGTCAATTATTCTTGTCTTTTCTTCCTTTTCCTCTTCTTCCACCGTTCATTCATTCGTGTCTACCAGCTGCGTTTACCGAATCGGTACCGATTTCGTTTTTTAATCCACCGTTTCTGAATTAAAGAAAATTACAGAAAAAAAAACGCATCGACAAACGAGCTGTCATACACTAATTTCATAACGATCAATTTATCGTACAAACGTCACACGCCTCGCCCGATATATTTTCAAACTCGACTTTTCTCCAACGGATTCGACCAGCTCGTCCCGCGGTCTACCGTCGACTGACAGAAAATACCGGCGAGCCAAAGAGAAGCAAGCATGGCCTCCGGACGGAAGGATAGAAAGAAGCAGCCATCCACAACGAGCCACTGCGTCAGGAATTCCCCACTGTATACACTAGTTCACTCAATCTCCTCTATGCTCCACAATGCGGCATCTCATTTTGGACGATTCCTCTCCAGTTGCACGATTACCCACTGCACTCAACTTTACAAGCGTAAAACTGTCACTCGACGTAGGCGCCATCTTGAATTCCCGAGAATCACTACGCTTCTCGAACGATCTCTTTACCGTAGACGAGCATTTTTAAATGAGCCTGGCTCGAAGTCTTTACCGTGACAGCTGTTACTCGCTAATTAAGTTTACACGTCGTTAACGAACGGAATAGGTAAACGAGTGCTGAACTGCAATGAAGTCTTTAATAATCAGAACAGACACGTAAGCAATGCCTTGGGATAACCTAACGTAATATTTTTCTCACGCGTCGATGTATTTCACTAGAACTTTTTTAACGGCAGATAAATATCTATTGTAGTTGGACACAACACTGGAAATCGTGACGTAACCTTATTCGATCCTTGAAGAAAACGTAATATCCACGTCTAGACTCCGTTCCACCCACGTTTATTTTTTGTACCTGTGTATGCATTCACGCGTGTGTTTTCGTTACGTATGTTTATACATGTGCGTATGCTCTTACCTTTCAGGCACGTACTAAGTTGTAGTCGTATGTACAATAATATAGAGCCGTATCGCAAGAGAATACACGAATCGACCTGGAGGCCACACATCGCGTTAAGGTTATGCCAGGTTACGAGCTTCCGTAATGTTCCTCAGGGCCGGTTTCCAAAGCGTCGCTGACTACCATGCTACTAGTACCAGGTAGACTCCGTGCTGGTCTAATCCGCTCTCTTGGGCACGATGCCCATCATCATCTACCACCCTCAGGGATAATCCTCCTATGGAATTTAATCTGTGAGTCTACCGACGCTTGTGCACCCATTGCAGACATGACTATTTGGTAGATATATTTATTCATCTCTTTCTCCTTTTTTTTTGCCAGATTTTTGGGAAATCCGTCAGAGCTTAATTTTATCATTGTTTGGTTAGTTGAGTAGCTAGTATTGACGTAAAGTACCAAGGGTTGTTTCGTGTGGTGTTTGTTTTTGATAACTTTTTATTTGACTGTATATACGATTTATTAGTTTACTATTTGCTTGATTAATGAATGATAAGCGATAAAAATATTTATTAATAACAGTAATCAGTGGATGTCAATAACTATTATTTTTTTAATTACAGAACTTCTGGATAAACTCCAAGTTCTTGAAATACCAGAAAGAACACAGGTGTATCTTGATACCCGTTATACCAGATTCCACAGAATTACAAAATTCGTATATGAAATGAGTTTAAACGTCATTAAAACTATCGACTTCCACAGACTCAATAAATAGTCATCCAAACGACCTTATAATATATGTCCCACGTGATATCCGGTAAATTTTTTCTATCGCTATTTGAACACAAGTCCATACGTTCGTTATTTGTTTCCCTGATATTCATATTATCGCGTGAAAATTCATTATTTTTCGTTTTGATAATTTTTGTAGGGTTCGCCAGTGTCTCGACGCCGCTCGTAAACATGTCAAAAGTACTACAGGATTTCGAAACACAATCGTAGTTATCGTACTCGCTTGGCTTCACGATAGAAAAACACATGGCACATATGTTATCCAAATATGTGTATTATGGTATGTACAAGGCAACAATACATGTAACATAATAGATACGACCTAATTACCGAGGTCAATTTTTTGTATGTTACAGGGAATCCTACTGCGCAGTATCACGCGTAACTACAGTTATTAGCCCAAAACTGGGCTAGGGGAACGAGATTGAAATTTATGTTGCAGCGGGTCTCATGTGAATCGAGCGTAAAGAACGTTTCTTGGCGGTGAACGCATATGCCCCAGAAGCATAATGTACTTCGGTAGAGTGGGCGTGAGGTGCATTATGGGAATTTATGAACTGAGCTTAAGGCGCTGGCGATTGGTACGATTCGTATGACTTTAATGACGTACCTATGAATATACGTGCATATGAGCACATATACGTTTTAACGTTGCGGTTAAAATAGCAGCCAATGTAAATGTACGCGTGCCAATTACTTCGAAATGGTCCGAAAATTGACAATGGCGCCACAGCCATCAAAGGACCCGTAATTCTATGGTGTATTCGGTGTGTACGCGCACAACTGTCTGTATATGTATGGTGCAATCCTTTTAAGTGTCGAGTGTCAGTTTCGCACAGATGTTCTTCGGGCCATAGGAACCGAGAAATGCCGGTCTGGTTGGATGTCATGCCCATTCAGCAGGGCCGCACTAACAGGGGGCCTTACGGGTTCGCATGAAAGGAACCGAAGAAAATGTAAGCTTGAGCCAAATGTATACGCAGCGCCAAAGTGTGAATGAGAGAAATGGAAACATTTGGAGTGGGAGTTGGTGAGTATATTTTTAAGTAGGGCATAAGGCCCAAAATCCATTCTGTTCGAGGGATCGAAAATGCTTGAGCGTTCAATTGATTCGGTGCGCATGCGCGTTAGGAGGAGGAGGGACACGTGCGCGATTGCTCACACCTGGACTTCCGGCCGGACATCTGGATGGGTTCTGGTAACGTCATCCCCTTTACATTTAGAATTGATTTTCTTGAATTGCTAGACTCTTCGTCATTGATGTCATTTAATGTTCGTCGTGCTTAACTTTTTAGATGAAGCAATGGAGTCACGGAGCGAAATTTTAGACACGATTCAGCAATTGCATTGGTCAGACGTTACATGCAGCCACGTTGCGACAAAGTGAAAACAATCCATATCCATTACAAAATGTCTGAGCTAGCAGCTGACCAAAGAGTGAAAACTGCAGACTGTCAATCCTTTCAGCTGGACCAGGATTTTGATGATCGGAATGATCCTAGGGACATTTTCATTTTCTACACACGAACGTACACAAAGGTATGTAGGAGACCCAATGAGTCAGCCTATTGATACATTCACGCACGGACCAATAACATGGATGCCAATCTATAACCGAATATTACTATAGATTTATATGTGTGTAAGGCCCATTTCGATCTGGATCGATGATCTAGATCACCCTGCATAGTTAATAACCAATCTGATCCAAGGTGGCTTCCTCATCTTATTTAGTACTTTACATGGTCATTGAGGTCAATATAAAGTTATTAACCTGTACAAAGAGAAACTTCCCGTTTCTATTCTGCAGTCTGATGATTTTATTCATGTAACTTTTTTTTCAAAATCATTCTTTAATCAGATCCTGAAATAATGGCCGTGTTTATCTCATTTGTATAAAGTTAAGAGGTCAGCGCGTTGTTTCGCCCACGCAGTGACCGTGGATCCAAATAAACGTGACACCTTCTATGATATCATGGTGCCTCCTGATGTTGGGTTTAGATGTGTTAACATATGCGATGCGTACATGTGACTATGTGAACTCACTCACGCGTGCCAATCTAACTGTTTTACGACTATGGGACATTTCGCATGCCATACATTACACCGGAAGTGTACCGTTTCCTATAGAGGAAAGCATAGTGCACACCACTGTCTATGGTACTGAATTTATTTCATTGGAATACACATAGGTTATAATTATCACATTGATACATAATTTATATAGATACGAAATTTCTTTTCAGAATCCAATTCTTACAAAGATAGATTGACCTCTGACCTGTTATTTATATCGATTGTTAACAACCGTTTTATGGGATCCTGTGAAAAATTGGAATTTCGTATCGTGTCGATTAGATAATCAACTGACTTCCGGTCGCGGTATCACACACTATGCATGTTACCATGTACCAATAATTTCTTTCGGAAGTGCGTATACGGATTTATGACGCTTATTATGGGGGATTTTGGGGTGAGGTAGAGGGGGGAAAGTCTAGAATTTATTTCTATTAAGTCGACTTTCTTATGGTTAGATTGGTAATGGTGCTGTGCCCCTTTTTGAATTATTGTCATTATTTTGCCTGCGTGTTAACCCCTGTGAACGCACCCTGCAATTTTATATGGCCGTACCTACCAGGGACCCCCATAAAATATCTGACACGTATACTCATAGTTGCGTACTCTGAGTCATGGGGGAAAGTTCATTTATTATCTGTCGATTTTCCGAGGTCGGCGTTCCTCTATGAATCGTAAGCGTCTCTTTAGCCAATTGAAGTTCATAGATACGTATGTACAATCGTGGCTCATTAGCCAAACCGGGATCACCGAATGACACATAACTCTTCCGGCGGATATTATTCTTTCCGTAAACACACCCATAGAATTTCGCTAGGCGCATTGAGCGATGCGAACAAAAAGAACAGAGAGGGGGATAAACAGTGGGGGAAGGGGAAAAAAGGGAATCGTAAATAACGCTCTTCCGAATGAAGGGAGTACGCTAATGGACCATCATGCACGCGATGCGCCCTTTGTCCTCCGCCCCTGTCACCGGAAACAACGTGTCCTCCCGAGAAACTAGAGTAACGCGATTAGTTAGTGACGTAGGCAAAGCTTGACCCATTTGTCAGATTCGCATCGAGAAGCCGTGGGGATCCCGTGTCGATTACAAAAGTGCATAGAGGCTAAGAAAACGTTGGAGGAGGAAAAAAAAGAAAAAAAAAGAGAAACTGGAGAGGAGGTAAAAAAAGTGTAGAATAGGAGGAGAAACGGCCATCCGAGATGACTCGTAGCTTTTTTAGACGTCCGAACGTCGCGACGCTCTTTGCTTCGTAGCCCAGATGTCGTGCGATCCAGCCGAGGCAAAAAAAGAGGCCATGGGCCCTTCTTCTCAATTGCTCCGTGCTAAAGGCCCATTGTCGTGGGTCAAGTTTTCACGAGGACGTTTGTTTAGATATTAAGCGTACTCGTTCTCGAGTGACCATGGTGTATTTCTTAGTCGAGTCTCTGACTCTCGTTGCGTTCATTAGTAGCGTACCTCTTGAGCGGAGAATATATCCAGACGCGCATTCATTTTATTGCTGAAGGAAAAGTGCGTAAGTCAATGCGTAACTATATAGAAGTGTTCAAGTGGATTCGTGCGCTAAGCGCACAAGAAGCCTTGAATTTATTATTAAATTTATTGTTGTTTTTAAATTTCCCGCCGATTCGCTCGGCAATGCACTCCGAGGAATATTTGAACACCCAGGACTCTTCAGAATTGACCAGGTGTTGCAGGCGAGTTTAATACTTCTAGCATGCACGTCACGTGTGGCTGTTTACTCGTCAGCCTTTCTGAAAGGGAGAAGAAAAACAAAAGGTAAACGAGCAATGAGAAAGGGAAGAAAAGAAAAAGCTAGTACACGTTTCCCAACAAAAAACTATTGCGCGCTCTACGGTTTTCCTTTGGTATTTCAGTGCCGCGGGATATTGCATAAGTTTCATGCTCATTAATCACCATAATTGTGTTGCATGTGCTTGATACGTTTAACTGGGGCAAGAGTCACTGAGTGAGAAAAATCTTTGTGCGATTTATCAAATTTTTTTTAGAAGTCTCTTAAGACTACAAGTTTTTCACCCTGGTTGATAATTCCGCGAACTGCTCAAAGATAAGAGGATGAATATAAAATTCTTTACTGTCTCCTCCTGTCATCAACGATACGCGTTACACGATACACATATCAAATAAAAAATATATCATTCTTCGGTACGAAATTATCATTTGAGTTTCCAAGAAGAGGCGTTACAATTCAAGAGTACGCGAAACTTCTTTACCGACAATCATTAAACTCTGTCGCTCACAAGGTATCTGTAATACCGACAGTACAAAATCTTACCATTAGCATAGGTCGGTAATGCAGTACATGGCAATAATTCCTACGAAGCTATGGCAAACCGTCGGCAATACAGAAATCTGTAATCCCAGCGGTAAAACAGTGAATAGTACCTAAACCAAATAAGACAAAGGCCACGACGACGTATTCTGTTCTATTTTCTTTTTATTGTTTATGCTAGTCGTTCTACAATAATATATATATATACAAAGGACAGCCTACAAAACTGCACAGTAGAGTTAAATGCGTTTCAACAACAAAAGTAACCGTGTAACAATAAGCAAGGATGCGCTTCGTATATCCCGAGTCAATCTTAAGAATCAACAAAACCAATGACGGCCGACGAATGACGATTAAAAGGAAGGCGAAGAGAAATCGAATGAAAATCAGAGAGAAAACATTGATATCCGCCAGTGGTTGTCCCAAAAGCGTCGTCGGCGTTGCAGTCGCCAAGGCTGTCGTGGACAGTTCAATGGATACCGTAACAATTTTCAAATATACTAATCGTATCACGTGAAACGAATCGTTTATTATCCTCGGGAGGTCAAAGTCATCCCTAATCGGCTACCGCGCTAATTCGTGTACATGTTTTCTAGTCGCTATAAAAATTAACCACCCCATTATTAGAGTCGTGTGTGTGTGTCCTCTGTGTGTCAGTGCGCTTGATCATACAAGATCGAGTCGGTGTAAGTATTATTCAAAGTATCCGTATGTGTGTATCAGTGTTTGCGTCACTCTGCCGGTATCTTATATTTAATAATAATAATAATAATAATAATATTTTACTTAAATATGCTGGCGTAATGTTTCCATACATTTCTAAGTCTCTTATCGTATTTATATACTTATCAGGTTTCTGTTATTTATATGTATATATATATAACTATATATATATTTTCATCCCTTCATCTCAAATATATATATGTACGCATGTACGTATGTATAATCGTGTAATAACTTATCGTATATGTGGGGAGCAAAATAGGAACTGTGATCGCCTGATGTACCCCGTTCGCCGGTCGGCTAAGTTCGCGAATATTCGTGCAACATCGGCTCCACTCGACTCGCCTCATCGTCTCATTATTGAATTATTCGATTATCAGTCTGGCCAAAAGAAGATCGGATATCAATCGTTATCCTCGCGAATCCATTAAGAGTATCTTCCCTCCCCTTGAATCGTATTCTAAATCTTCGACATCTCTCCTCGTCGGTCCATAACAGCATCCCTGTCAGATTCGCGAGACATTGGTAGTCGGATGAGAGATTCGCGTTTATCGCGAAGTCTTTATAAAAATATTTATAAAAATGGCGGCGTCATCGCGCGACTCGCGAAAATGGTCGTGCGATTGGCAAAATGCTCAGCCGCGAAGAATTATTGACGTGCGAGTCGAGTATACCGCATATGTTACGTATACGAATCGCGCCAATATTTTTTTTGTTATCGTAAACGGCCAATCGCGGATGCTGCCTGTATCTTTCCGTCCGGCTTTTATAAAGCCGACAAATATCGCGCAGCCGACACTCTGGCGAACTTCTGGTGCGGTTTTTGCGTACAAACAGGCCGCAAGAAGGCACCGAGCCCCGCAACACACGAGCTCCTAAATAGATCGTACTGAATCGAGGCCAATCGTAACGCGCACGCATCTCGTAAGGACCTTCCGTTGGGTAATTGTCGTTCAATGGAAACCAACGGAAGCGAATCCTTATTGGGATAATACAACGATATACGGGCTTATGTAAAAGAGAGATGTCTATGGGGATGATAAGTTCTCTATGGCCTCGATGAGGAAAAAACAGGAGCCCCCAATTCTATATATATATATAATGTATATGTATATTTACATTATATATTATATATATATATTGTATAGTATTACGTTAATGTCTCTATAATTATATCGAAAGCCGTCCTTTCATAGCTTCGACAACAAGAAGCCTTGCTCCGATAAAGCATTTTACACTCGCCTTCGTCAATGGCGATCTATATGGGGATGCCGCGCGTTTTTTTCTCCATATTTTTTTTCTCTTCTTTTATCTTAGCTTCTCCTACGTCTTCTTGGACTATCCCTCTCTCTTTCTCTCTCGCTCCTTTTGCAAGCGCGCAGTAAGTGGAAGTACGTGGTAAACGTAACTAGTAGGCGTAACGACGTCGAATCGATGCAGACGTCGCGCGCACCCTTAACAAAAGCTTAAGCTTTTCGCCGTTTTGGCGCATGGACATTTTATCGATAACTTTTATCTTTTTTCACATTTTCTTTTTTTGAATTTACCGCGTCTCTCTCGTCATCGAACGACTATACGATAGCGTATACGCTAGATAGGTCATAGCGCATCAAGTCGTTCTGTAGATAAATAATTTTATTTGAAAATTTTTATAATGATCTTTTTTTTTGTAATTCGTGCGCGTGTGTGTGTACTTGTGTTGTTAAGAGAGAGAGAGACGCGGTGACGTTGCGATTAATTGCTTCTTATCTAAAACGAAAAAGCCTCTTAATGGCGCGTCGCGCATTACAAGCGCGCCCTTCGCTTTTGGACTCCCTTATCTAGATTGGTTTCTTCGATTAACACACACACACACACACACACAATCCGATGCGTTTTTAACATTAAACTTTACGTTAAGTATCTATCTACGTACCACATTTTATACCTTAGATGCATCGCTAACCTTTTTTCTTTTTTTTCTATTTTTTTTTTAATACTATACACTTGTTTCTTTTCGATCTTTTTTTTCTCTTTCATCTCACGATCGATCTGCAATCGCTATCGTATGGAATTTGCAATTTAATTTTTTGCAAAATTTTTTTTTCTTCACTCTTCCCACCATTATTCTCGTCGCTAGCGGTACTTACGGCTATCCCTTTTTTTTATTTATTCTTTATACGTCTAGGATTAATTTAATGGGAAAAAATATTTCTAATACGCTCGATGCACGGCTTATAATTTATTGTGTCACGGTATACTTATGTGTTTCTCTCGTTCATCTCTCTCTCTCTCTCTCGCTCTCGTTCTTTTTTCCTTTGCGATTTTCAATGTTTTTTTTTAATTTTTCTCAATCCGTACCTTCCATTCTAATCAATCGGCATTTGACACTATCAGTTACCTCTTGGAACTTACGCCGGCGCTCAACTAGCGTCATCAGTCATCGATATAATAATCATTCTCTAATACCTATATAAACGTCAGTACAATACGTGCTAGCTACGCAGCTATTTTAGCTGGACTAATGCCCTTCTTCATTTTTCTTTCTTTTTTCTTTTTTTTTTTTTTTCTTTAAGAACTAGTCGTATATCATTAGGTATACGTTTTGCTTGGGATCTCTTTATTCCCATATCGTCCCGCTCGAAATCGCCTCGACCATTAATTTTATTCCTTTTTTTATCTTATTTACTTGTTTTATAATTTTTATTTTGTATACTTCTCCCAGCATCCCGGAATACGTTTTGCTTCTGGGAACCTGGCATATTGCGAATGACGTATACGCCTTACTTGATTCTTTTTTAATTTCTCACTTCTTTGATTCATCGGGTAGACATCTTTTTGACTTTTAACAACACGATAAATGATCTTGCGAACTATTTTTCCAATTTGTCGTACGGAGATATTTAGATTTTTGGAAATCGTTCGTAACATTTTTTTTCTTTGTCAATTCTCATTTTGTCTCTTTTTTTTTGTACTTTTTCCGAAATTTCGTGCTTGCGCACTGCTTGCGGATCGAATATTCTGTCGGATTTTACGGCGACGCGTCGTCGCGGTGACTGCGAAATCCACTGTTTGCATTTATTTTTCAGTCGCAAAAAAAATTCGCGAATGAAACTTACCGTGATTCAGCGAACCGCGATTATGTCAAAAAAGGAAAAACAATGAAATAAATTCATAAACGTAAAATGATGTACTTTCTTTTTTCGATTTTTTTTCTTCTAAAATGTGTTTATTATTATATCGTATTGGCAAGTTGGATGGCTTACATACTAAAAATGGCAAAATAAAGAACATAAGTAGTGCGTAACGTAGTGCCTACGTAGTTGTGAACGATAATAAAATTAATTAAAAAAAAAATAGAATTCGTGGACAAAGGAAAATGGCGGGGAGGGTATGGGGGATGGGGGTAATAGAGACATGTTCATGAACCGGGAGTATTAATAATAGATAAATAAACTATGGTATTTACAAAATAATAAGAAAGGATGACAAGCGAGGGTGTGTGTGTGTGTTTTTTCCTTTCTTTCCTTCTTTCGCAAAAATAAAGGAGCGTGCCCCGTTGCATTCTTAAAAATTTTTTTCTTTTTTTTTCCAGTCGGGAACTAGCAGACACGACTTGCTCATCTGCCTCGTTACATCGTGCATCTCGTCACTTTCTGTCGTACGCGTAATAACGAAAGAAAGAGAAAAAAAGGAAAAAAAAATTACTTTACGCGATGTCCAAAATTTTGAAATTAAAAAAGATACACGCTCAGCTCACCGTCTTTCCTCGTACCGTAATTTTTCTCTTGCACAATATAATTTCCAAGGTGACAATTAACACCAGGGAGAAACGCAACGATATTAAAAAAAAAAAAGAAGAGAAACACAAAAAATACAAACAAGCTCACAACGACCCACGGCAATTAAAGTAAACGCGACGATATCTCGAAGAAAAAGAAAGCACCTTAAAAAGAACGTATAGTAACTGTCAGTTTGGAGTAAAAAGAAAAAATATAATAATAACAAAAACGAAGCACAGAAACGATTCGTCGAATCGATCCCGAACGAAGTTTGCGCAACTATTTTTTTTCCTCCGAAATGCGACACATATATTGAAATGATCGTGGAACAACAAAAGAAAACCATCAAAATGATTTTAAAAAATAAATCAAGCAAGAGTGACAGGTACACGAATAAAAGGAGAAAAAAAGATTCGTGAAAACTTCGCTCGCACCGCGTGACGTCATTGCGCCCTCGTGATGAATCTCCGACAAAATCTCAGATCCGACGAAACAATAAGTTAGGAGTTAATGATTATTTTTCTTTTAATGGATTATCACTAGAAAAAATCTATGCCTATGGTTATGACGCATCCCTGATTATGTTCTCTGTATATATCACTATGTCGTTTCGCAATCGCGCGCATCATTCAAACACACCCATAAAACACGTGGTCTCTCTCATTCTCCATTTTCTTTTTTTTTTTTCTTCACTTTTCATCATCATCGTCATAATGATAATCATCGTAGTCATCGTTATCCATCAAAAATCTCACACCCAAACTCTATCACGCTCTTATCATTATTATCATTCGCTCGTATCCGCTGCTCCTATCTCATCCATTCACTCGTCATTCTTCAACGCTTTTATTTTGAATTACCAGAAATCATCACTGACGATTCAATGATTTACTTCGTTTAATGACTGTAAGTACATCGTATTGCATTGTCGATTTGGAATCCAGCACTGTCACTTTAACGGAACGGCCGAGCGCGATTGACGATTGGCAGTGATTTGTATTTCCCGCTTAAAAAAAAATCATTTTCCTTCGTCATTCAAAACAGCCTATCATCATCGTACGTGTCCAAGAAAAAAAAAGTCATTCAAGGGAACCAGCGTGTTCCGTGATTCGCACGTACTTAAATTTTTTTTCTTAATGATTCTCAAGGATCACGCAGCCGTTCCGCAACGTCCGAGTGACACACTTAAAATCTACAACAGTGGAAGTAAAACGTGTTCGCCGCTTGTCAATTAGACATGTAAAATACATATGTCACATATTATGCTCAAATTACCTAGAGCGATTCTGTTATCAGTGTAATGCAAATATGTATACAGAAGACTGATATTATATAAACGTACAATAAAATGGAGGTAGCTGTGTGAAGGTTCATTCGCGTCATCAAGAACGGATTTCTTGTCTATTGATAACAAGACAAAGAAAAAAATTAATTAATTAATAATAATAACATACCGCAAGTAAAATTTAAAAATCTTTTCGTACACTGAGAACAAGTATGAATAACAAACAATTAGCAACAATCAAACAAAATAGTCATTGTCTCGTGGAAAACCCGTTCGTTGTGTATATGGGAGGAAAAAAAGAAAGAAAAACGATAAAAGGATCGTTACGGTAAAATAAAAAAGAAAAACGTAATCAGTTTTTATAAACCTGTAGTAAGTACTTTCTATAGTAGTATCACGGCCTGCCTGCTTTATTTTTCCTGAGTTTGTTATTTTTATATTATGTATTTATCGTGTCTTGTTAATAAAGTACCTGAGGAACGCATATCAACGTCGGTCCGACGGCCAGTTTCAATTGGGGCGATCGACTTTTTATTCGGATATTATTTCATTTTTCAGATTGAAGAAAAACAAAATCGCCATCATCGATTCGCGCCAATTTTGAAACGCCGTGTAGACCGCCGATCACGTTGCGTACACAATTGTCTCTAATAATTAACTATTGCAATACTGTAAATGTGTAAATAGATCTGACTATTGCGGACTATGTTGTGACAAAACAGTGACGACGCTTAGTTAACAAAGTGACGTAATTTCATGTAATCTGCCATGAGCGAAGACGGGTTTGGGATTCTTGTTTTTCATTTTTTTTTTTCATATGAAATAATATATGGCTTTGTGATAAGAGCGTGTATACATCAAATTATACGTATAAGTACTACAGTAACTTGATAGCCAATATTGAAAAAGTTTGGAATTTTTTTTAGGAGTTTCAAAAAAAATTAAAAATCATAGAAACCCACCCTCTTGGCTCAAACAGTAAATGCGTAATTCGCCATTGACCTGACAAGGATTATGACATTAATAATCCTCTTGCAATACGTTTATATTGCCGACGTATACCAGATTTTTTAAGATAATAATAATAATAATCTATCAGCGAGATCATTCCAATTACAACGGTGGCGTCACTGGACGCCGAGCAAAATATTAATCATTTTACATGTAATGTAATAATGAGGTTAAACTGTAAGATTTTTTTCGTAAATCTTCCTGTATGTATATGTATGCTTGTATGCATGCTTGTTACGTACTTATGCGTAGGTTGTGTTACGAAAAATAAAAATTAGAAAAAAATAAATGCTCTTACGTCATCATTGCGTCGAGAAGTGGTACGTAGAAAAACGTTATGGCACCAAACGATCCTGTTGATATTATATATATATATGTATATATATATCGTTGTTGATTTTAAAAGAAACAACAACAAAAATGGAGTCCTTAGAACATTACTACGAGCTACAACAGTACATTGTTAATCGTGCACACACATTCGCTCTCTCTCTCTCTCTCTCTCTCTCTCTCTGTAGTAGTCATTCATTCCTAGTTTCCATACATTCATTCAAGATAGCGCGCTCTCTCACTTTCTCTCTCTGTCGTGGTGTCACGTATTTCTCAATTTCGGATGAAAATTTGTACTCTGAAATGTATTTTTCATTTTTATGTTTTATTATTCTCTCTCGCGTTACCAATTTCACACTCGTGCGGTTAATAATTTTCTATTTATATTCGTTTTAAAAATTTTTTTCTCGCTTTATCTCCACGTTTTCCCGTTAATGTTATTCCGCATTCTTCGCGTTAATAAGTATAATTTGCTTTTGCTTGTAATAGTTATGCTTCCTTTTTTCTTCATTTCTTTTTTCATTAACATTATAGAGAGCTTCAAGGCAAGAAGTGGTTTTTATTTGTACCGATTGTAGACCTGAATCATTAAAAATATTTCATTCACCAAAGTCCAAAAAACAGTCAGCCCGATTTTTCTTCGTCCCGTGAATCTTCCATTTCACTTTTGTTCATTCATTTTTCGTTTCTCTTTGTTTCCATCCTCCACCCTTTCTATCTCTCTCTCTCTCTCTCGCTCCAGTCAGTAACGCCGTTCCATCCTCGTTTCACAATGAGTCCGTCCGACGTTTTTGTAGAATTTTCAAAATTCCATAATCCCATTTTTTTTGTTCGGTCGTCAAAATTTCTCTCCCAATTCGAGCAGAGTGCGTAGTCCGTGTGAACCCGCGCGCTGTGGACGTATGTGTGTGACCACGTGGACCCAAAAAAACACGTGGGTATATTCGATACCAAAATTTCGTTCCTTCTTGTCTCCTCCATCAATTTCAAAGATGACAAAAAAAGATATCAGATTGATAAAAATATCAATATTGCTACGTATACGAAAATTGCGGACGCAAAAATATCCCATCTAAAAAATCTATTTCGCGTAACCCCTCCCCCCACCCACAAGACGGTTACCCGAATTCGTATACACGCGTATAATGGTTTCCCATAAGAGTCGTATACAGACGTATGTTATGTATATATTATAAGAGAATTTTTTAATAACTTTTTTCTCTTTATCAATTATATTGAAAGTTTTATCAAAGCGACATCGCGCATGCGCGACGCCGTATATTCATTGGACGTAGCAGTATCAATTATTCGTATAGTAAGTTAATCATCGTATTTAGCAATAATCAGTATGATTCCTTTACGTCCACAGCCGGGGACTTTTTTTTGTTCATTTGATATCCTTATCCGTACGTTTTTTTTTTCACTTAAACGTTTCACATTTTTTCTCTCTGTATTTTCATATATTCATATACGTCTATATTTATACTTTTTTCATTCTCTCTCTCTCTTTCTCCGTGCTCAATGGTTCGTTATTTTCATCCTTCCTTTCTTCCTTGTTCTTCATTTAAAAATTCGCTTCTTTCCCGCCTCGCTATAGTCGTTACGCTTATTAAATCTACGGTTAGTATACTCGGAGTATTGTGTACAACCTAGCCTAGATTCTATCATATTTTTTTTTTCAATTTAACTTATACCTTTCAAACACACACACGTACGTACACGCGTACACAGGACTCTACCTGGTTCGGAACACGTAAACGGGTCCACGCACAGACACTCTCATTCACACATCCTCTCTCTCTTTCTTTCTCACTGTCACATACGTCAATCGTATTTCTCCCCGTGTTTTGCCGCCCAATACCGAGGTGCCCGGGAAAAAAAAAGTTATAAAAATTAAAAAATGTCTCTGGAAATAATCCCGAGTAAAAGAATTAATGACGGTATTTTTTTGCGGTATCCTGGAAATCGGATTATTTTTTTACTCGCGATTATCAAATTCTTAGATTGGTGTGTGTTGTGTGTACGCCACCTATATGTATATATATATATGTGTATATATATAATATGGATGGACTCCTCGTATTGCTAGGGCCTATACGGTAATTATCTAAGTATCTAAAGCCTATTAAGTATGCAATTCATTGATCATCATGTATGTATTATTAGTAGGAACCATTTTACAACTATCCGAGCCGATTAAGTTTGCGCGCGATCTACCCCTCTTCCCCCCAAACTCCCAGGACGTTGCTTTGTTGCACAAGAGACGGAAGGAATTTTTCTTTTTTTATTCTAGCTGGTTCGAAATAAAAAAGAGAAAGAAAAAAGAAAAATCATTCCATTGCCCCCACGAACGTTACTCGAGAACGTCGAAAGAGAACGAGAAGAGAAACGGAAGTTGATCGACGATAAAAATGGCCGGCGAATACAAGGATTAAGTCTTACGCGCACGAGAAGACGCGACGCGACGATAATTAATGAATCACGAAGACGACGAGAAGATTTCGTAAAATCGTGAACTTGAGGTAGGAGCGTCGTTGCATCGAAGTCAAATGATAGACGTTTTAGAAACGAGTTAAAACGAAAACATAAAAAACTTTCGTAACGGTAAAAATAATTTTACTAATTATGTAATGCGGTGAGCTTATATAGGTATGATAATTATATTATCGTGATTTAAATAAAATACGTATCGTTGCTGATTTGATTTTTTTTGGATACACTAGATCCCTCTAGGATTTCATTCACCAGTAGCAATTTTGCTAAAGATGCTATCTGACCGCTAAATTTGCGAATAGTCCAATCGAAGTGTAGAGTGAGCAGCATTCCCATGAACCGCCGTGTCAAATAGTCATATTTTGACATTAAATTCCTCGGAAAGTACATCGGTAAGCGCTCACGTGCTTTTACTGTAGCAAACTTGTGGACTTTATCTTGTAAATATATCAGGACTTTGATGTGTATCTAATAGTCGGTGCAACGATACTCCTACCTTAAGAGCAATACGTCATGGCTAGTCGAGTAAACGCGGCGGAACGCGCCATCTTGATTTTCTTTTCAGTATCCTCGAACGAGCGAATTTTCCGTTGGAAACGGGAAACAAGGAAGCGTTAAAAAAAATTTGTCGCGAACACGAGATCCGTCGCGGACGCGATTTATCGACTTAAAAAAAACCTATTTAAAAAAAACGAAAGCACGCGTCAAAACGTTACTCTTCGATCTTTTCATTTGTTCGCATCTCTTTTAGATTTTTGATTTTGTCAGCTTTGATCAATATTCTTTGTTTTCACGTTACAACGTCAGGACACGATTTTTGAGAACGCCATTTTCGACCCCACGTCGCAATAATTGTCGCAACTCAAATTTTCGTTTTTCAACAAATCTCTTTCCCCAACCTTAACCACGTCCTTCCCGCTATCGTCTCCCTCGCGCGAGAGAATTAAGGGCGCGCGCGCAACAGATCGACCGAATTCGTCCGGTCGCACACGAATTTGTTATCCTGACAAAATTTTACGTCGTTCATATTTTTTTTTAAAACGTGTATCCCACCCCGCTCAAAATTTCTCCTATAACTCTTCCCGTATACCCGGTACACCCAATGTCTCCCCATTTCGTGCCGATTCGTGCCACGCACTAATCCCCCATCCATACGTTATCGCGCACATGCGTGCTCGCCTTTACGCGTCTGGATGGTCGCTCGCGTATATTACATCCACATGTGGCCCAACAAAGTGCGGGTGAGTGTCTACGCGTGTCAATCGTGTCATACTGTGTACCGTTGATTTCTTTAACGCCGACCGCATAAGATCCGATCGGTCGCGTATGTACGCATCTAAAAACGAGCCCTAAAGCCTAAAACTCTAATACGCCTAATCTGCTATGTACTATATGTATATGTACGTCTCTGCTGCAGTGTATGTATGTATATACGTATTATACGTCGCGCGTGTATGGTACACTTAATTTCACTATAAATCTAGACAATATATATTTTTTCCTCAACATTCATATATATATAATAATTAATAATAATTATATAATTAATAATCATCTCTCTCGTCGATCTCGCGGTTCGCAAAAAAGCGCCGCCTTTAAACCTTCGAACAAAAAAAAACAGTTACTCTGTATTACAGTACACACACGCACACCCGACACACCCTCATTTAAATATATGTATACATATATATGTACTATATGTACGTATATGCACATATTGCGTAATATATGTATATATGTATATATATATAATACGCCGTATACATTATAAACGTAGGCGCCCGGCCACTTATGTTCCTCGTACGCGCGCCGTCTCCCTCGTCTTGTGTACAGACCTTAATAGTAATTAGTTCGCAACAAAATTGTTGCGACTAGCACGTACGAGGGTTGTCGTTTGCTCTGTCTAAACTTTCTCTCCCTCCCTCCCTCCCTTTCTCTCTCTCCTCTCTCTCTTTCGCTCTCATACCACGCATTAACGCACACTCTCAATTTCATTCTCTCCCAGGCTTTTTCGACGAGCATCAAGCAAGGATCGTTCGATAACCTAATTTCTCCTTCACTCTAGTTCCCTCGCAATATTAAGTTCTTCTCGCATACTGCAATCAGGTTCTTCGGTCGTCCGCCAGATGGCAGATCAATTGTTAGAAATCACATATGTATGTGTATATATATATGTATATATCCGGAAATTCGGTCCTCTCTCACTCCCGCCGCTGCTCCATTGGTTATTTTTTTTTTAATTATTTGTCCCTTAAACTATTGTTTTATTATGTGCACTGAGGTAGACGGATGGAATTATTTATGGGGTTCAATTTTTTTTTTTTTTCTTATTTAGATCCCGCGCAATTATCTATACGGGGAACTGGAGATCATGCTGCTCTTCCTTAACAGACTCCTGTTTTAACTTTTTTTTCTTTTTTATTTTTATTAATTTCTCTTGCGTCTTATACGCGCGTATGACACATCTTCGACAATCATGTGACACGACCGTCAGTACGCATGCGCACCGTACGTCATCGTCTTATACCCACATGTGTCATTCGTCTCAAACTCCAGATCTCTAAAAAAAAAAAAAATAGAATCATCTGAGGTAGTGGATGGACTCTTCTTTGTTTCACTATCTGGTTTCTTTCTTTTCGACTCCCTGTTACACCTCGGCCTTTGGTGCATTTATATAGGCCATATATGTATCTTATGGGGGAATCCATGCCATGTGTTTCACCCTGTGTGTTACTATATTATTATTATTACTATTGATCTCTTGTATTCGCATTTCATTGATATCCTGTGTTTTAGGCGTCTTTTATCATCTACGTGGAACTTTTTACCGAGGATTCGAGCTTGTTACGTGTTATCATTTGTGTATTAATATGCATTCATACAGCATACATATGATGTATGTATATATATATATATTTATATAGCGTATTCGCGAGTGTTTTCGTATATTCGACGGAAAGTACTGTCGTGGATTGTTCTTCATTCAGATTGCGAGAAGATCGTCGGTACGCGTCCCGACGCGGAAGATTAAGAATTCTTCCTATATCTTAATGTTCTGTTTTTTTCTTTACGATTGTTTCTCTCTCTCTCTCTCTCTCTCTCTCTCTCTCTCTCTGTCTCTCTTTCTGTCTCTCTCTCTGTCTCTCTCTCTGTCTCTCTCTCT